>SKCR01037686.1:0-172341 GCA_019454045.1 Zanthoxylum bungeanum
TATCCGTCGAATATCTTATATAATACTCTCTCTCTCTCTTAAAAAAAGGATCAAAACGAATGCATTGGTATTACAATTTACAAATCAATTCCAACAGGTAGTTTTTTAGCCTAATGCTATAAATTTATAGCTTTTATTATATTTAAAATTGTATGTTCGATCAGATATATTTTTTTATTCAATATAAGTGTTTGGAATTTAGGTACTCGTTGAGAAATTTGACGGATCCTAATGCAGGTTTAGTATTTTATTTTTGAGTGCATATGAATTTAATAATGATAAATAAAATTCGTCATGGATAATGGATAGATTTGATTTATTTTATTTTATTAGTACAAATGAGTTTAGTATATGTAAACCCGTAACAAAACCATCAATTTTGCCCTCCCTAAGCTGCTGATTTGGATACCTACTGCATTGCTTATCTCCATTTTCACTGTTTCCTCTGATTGGGCATTTTTAATTGATATGGGAAAATTAATTATTAATTTTTTTAGTTAAAATACCATACAAAATTTCTCTAATTTGATGATCTAATAATAATAATTCAAAATATAAAAGGTGATAATATTGTTCCCAACTCATCAAAAATTTAACGTCTTGGATTTATTAGAATCAATAAATTAAATTATCAAAATTTTATTTTAATATTGTGATCATCGATCTACTAATAAGATATTATTATCTTCCCCCGACTCCATATAAAACACAAGACTTGGGGACATTCTTCCTTAAAATTCTGGCTCACCAAATCTTTGTCTCTGCTATCAAAAAGTGCTTTATCAGAACATTTTTATTCGTTTATAATCCACCATTATCTCCAGAAAAAGAAGGGGAAAATGCTGCTGCATTTAGGTTGAATGCAAGTTGTTAAATAAAAGAATAATTGCAATTAACAAAAAGTATACCACTAGCTTTGATAATTTACTCCATTAAATATGATTAATATTTAACTAGTCGGAACCGCGTGATATGTCGGTTATTTTGAATAAAATATATTTATATTGTTAGCGACATAGTCACATAATGGATTTTGATGATGCAACTATTAGGATTGGTACTCAGAGTGTCAATCCGGGTCGTATTTATGTCCAATTTATAAATACGATCAATTCCTTTTTTCCATAATATTACTTATTTAATGGTAGCACCTCTTGTCTTTTATATACATATTCGATCTAATTACGATTAGATATCTAATTATGATTAGATTGAAACTAAATCTGATTTAGTGATACGTGTATATTAGAAAAAGACCATGAGATTTGCAATGTAATGCGCAGTTACAACGTAGTTTGTAATTGACATTGGGAAGCGTCACTATAAGTTGTATATCCTTAAATAAAGTTCCTGGTCAAGATTTACTAACACGGGTCGGTTAGTAAAATCCGTTGAGACTAGTACATGTCGTATATCGTGACTTGGTCCGATGGTTTATCCAAATGAACCATGAGTTTCGGGAGACTCGTATAGACATATAGGTGTTTATTTGATAAACACTGAACGACTCAATGAAGATTTCTTAATAGATGGTACACCAACGTCAATAGAAATTTTCTCGAGTTGAGCGAGCATAGTGGTACTTCGACTTAAGATACCACAATGGATATATGAGTTATCATCCACACTTTGATGGCAGTCACGTCACCGATATATTTAGATCAGACCTCCGCTTGTTCGTTGGGTGTGGACTGATGCTCATGATATCCAGTGCGTATCAAGATAGAATCTGTTAGTTCTGTGTACATGGCATAAGTATCCTACACGTGTTTGCGATCTAGTAAATCCATGGTTGTGGTATAACTTCGGAAGCAAGTTTCGAGTGTTATTTAGAGATCGTAAATTTGAAAGTCGACTATATTATATCATAAGGATTTGACGTTCTTATCTATATCCCAGGTATAATATGGATAACTTGTGACATATGAATTATACGTACGCAATGACCTCGACTTGCATAATTTAGCGAGATTATCCATGGTCGTCATAATTCATGAGTGATGAACATGAAATTGGATTTCGTGATGGATAAACCCAAACTTAGAGAGTCCCACAATATGAAGTGTACTCGTTGAACACTTGGACAACGCGTTATGAATAATACAAATTATTCATAATACTTCACCGAATTAAATGAGTTAATTCGAATTGTTTAAACGGTTAAACGAAAACACATGCATATGAACATTTTTGGTCAATCGTAATTATTGTGTATTTGTATTTGATACATAATTTGATTAGATACACATTAATTAATTGTCAAATGAGATTTTGACACATGCCATTAATATATGTATTTGTTATTTAATGTAAATAAAAATACATATATAATAAAAAATATATTAATTAATTATTTAGATATTTAAATGTTAAATATTTGAATAGTTAAATAATATCCAAATTACATAAATGTTATGCAATATGTTTAATTATTATTGATACATGTGGCATGTTTTAATTAAACTTTAGGTGTGCAAATTTGATTTGTTAACATAAAGTTTAATTATATTTAATTGTAAAAAATGACCAATATACCCTTGCTAAGTCGGTCATGGCTTGTTTTTAAAGTTTGAAAATTTTGTTTTCTCTTTAATGAACACCATGGCCGAAACCTCCATAGAAAAAGCTTTCAAATTGTTGCTTGATGATTCAAGCTGAGAAATGAAGAAAATCAAGAAAAAGGCTCAAGGAATTAGAGGATTAAAGGTAATTCTACATATCCCTAAAGCTTAGAAATCATGTTTCTTATTTCTTGAAGATCTATTGAGATCTAGGGTTTCTTCTTTTCTATAAATTTGGGGCTTTTGGATTTGGAGGATGGAATTAGAAGCATATTGCATGTGTGAAGTTGTTTTGAATAATATTATTGTAATATTTATTCAATTTGATCATTTGATGATATGTTGTCATTCTAGTGTGTTATGACCACTCTTGTAATACCTGGAATTATTTTTGGGTGGTTCATTTGTGGTGACTTTGGTTGGTGTTAAGATTAATTAGATTAATGTTGGAAAATTGGATTTTAAGCATGAAAAATGATATATTTTGCTTCTGGATCAGATCTGGAAATACTGTATATTTGGTGATGAAAAATATGTCATATGAATGTATTGGATGTGTTTTGGGTGTTGGAACAATTGCCGGAAATTATTTCGGAGTTGAAATATGTGAAAACGGCTAAAAACGGCGTGACCGAGTGACTTTTGAGCCAACCGGGTGACGGCTGCCCAAACAGTGAATTTGTCACTGTTCGGGCAGCCCATGAACTTCCCTAATACTATTGGGGCTGACCTGGGCAGCCCTCATGTGTATTGGGTGGTCGATTCGGTCAAAAATACGTTTTATGCCATTTTGCGAAAAAAAAATATTTTCGTAAAAGTTTCGCGACGTTTCTTAATTATTTATGTCTTTATTTGATATCGAATAAATATGTTTAGGTGAAATATGAATAAATTATTCATATTGGATATTGAATAATTTATTGGGTAATTTAAAAGTTTTAAAATTACGATTTCACCCGAATCGCGAGCTTCCGCGCCAAAACCCCAACAGCAACGGCGGTGAAGTATTCGACGCGCAAAAGCGAGACAATACAAAAAGATGTCGAAGCACGACGGTGGTGAAGAGCGAAGAATGTGAAGGCTTGCACACATTGAAGAATTTATGTGAAGTATTAGTTTATGGCTCTAATTGTAAAGGTTTGTGAGTGAGCCGACGTAAAAATATGTTTTTGCAGACAAACTTAAACACGATCCAAACACAAACCAGAGAGACACGACCTAGACATTATTCAAAGTATGGCACGACCTATTATATGCATATATTATTCACAAACATACCACAACAACTAAGGACAAGCCTTACAAATTCAACGCAAATAGAGGTTAAAACAAAACAACAAAAACCCAGATTCATCATACAACACAAACCCATATTCATCATGCATTTTTTAAGGAATACAACATGTTCATAACAAATAAACAGAGAGGTTCAAAACGTACTTATAATTGAAGTTAAAGTGAAACATAAAGTTGTTACTTGGAGAACATGAAGAAAGCTTGAAGGCTTCATTGCAGAGGATATTTTGCAATGGAACATGTGGTAAAAATGGTAAAGAAAGGAAAAAAAATCATTTTTTAGGCTCATCGGGTTGATCTTAGCTATTAATTTGAAACCAAAGGCGTTAGATGCACGCCACATGTTTATGTAATCTCAGCCAATCAATTTTTAGGCAGGTAAACCACTGATGGGTTACACTTGGCACGCAGGGGATGAGAGAGTGGTTGTGATTTGATGGATTTGATGGGAGTATTTAAGGAAGTAGATGATGGCTTCACGTATTCTTATACCTTTTCAAAATCCTAGATGCCTTTTCGGAAAACGATGACAGGAAAGAAAATGGTCAAAAAGAGCATTTTTGGCAGTAAGCAAGTTGACCCGCCCTGAGACGGTGAAGAAGCGAAACTCGATTGTAGTGAGAGAAATGAGTGGACAGATGTGACCTTAGGTGTTCGGAAGAGGCTTCTCATAAAAGAATGGTTGCAAGAGGACATCAAGTCGACATAATTTTGTTCGCACCACTATCTTTTATGAAGTTTCTGGCACCAACTCGCAGACTTTGTTGGTACCGAGAACTTGGGGATAGATGTTGATGATGATTTTTTACAGCACACCCCCCGAGGAGGATATAAACATTTTGTTATACTACCCGACCAAGATGGTTAGAAAGGCCAAATGGCCTAAAAGCAAGAGGAAGATTGGAAGAAGAATCCGACCATGGTATGCAACGAGGTACTAAACCCAATGAGAGTTTCAGAGGATGAAGTAATGATGGTCCCGACTTGACCATATTAAAGTGTCGAATGGAGGTGTTCTATATGTTTGGGTACCCCGACCCGATAAGTTTTGATAAAATTACACCCGACCAGGTAAAAGCAACATGACATATTGAAAATGAGTGCATCCAGAAGGATAATATGAAGGTAGTAAAACAATGATTCACAAGAAGCTATGAGTTCTATTAGCCGCCATAGACTAGTGCAATGATAGAACAACTGACTTGCAGGTTGTTAGAAGGGGCGGTGGATGCAGTGATTATGAAGGGTAATGATGATTAAGTGACGAGAGGTGACATCAGAGTTGGTATTAAAGGGTTTTGAGAACATAAATAAAGGTGTTGAAGTCATTTTTAGAAGGGATCCTTTTTTCGAACTCTGATTTCTGATTATTATAATTTGAGAGCAAGGTACTAAAAGAAGCTAGTGGTAGAGAGAGAAAGTGTGTCGTGTACTCGACCACATTGTGAGAAGTAGATCATGCGATCATTACCTGAGGAGATATTTTGTTTTAACATTGTAACCCCCTTGTTATCAGTTCGGGTCAGTATTTACCCCGAAGATAATATAATCATTCTCTTTTCTTCAGTGAACGTAGGTTGAAACCATTCTCCGTCGAATCATGTTAAACCTTGATTATGTGTGATTGTTTGTGTGTTTCTTGCAAGTTTATGTGGTTCCTACAGCCAAACAAAAAATCTCTAGTTGGGGGAGGTTTATTTGAGGGGTAATTCCCAATATTACCCTTAAAATGAAAAACAATCATTAACATAACCATAGGCTTTGGATGTTAAAAAAAAAAACTATAAAAGAAACATGGTATAGACTTGCATTCTTAAAGAAGGAAAACCAAGCTTATCGGTACATAAATTCCCTATTAAGTCTAATTTTAATGTATAGATTTTAGTCCAAAAATTAATCTAAAATAGACAACAGAAAAGTAACCCATATTCCTTTGAAAATTGAGTTAAAACTTCAAGATTACATTAATTGTCTTCAGTTATTTTCACAAAATTCCATGCCCTTGACATACCATAAAAAATTCCATTCTCTTGTCAAAATTCTTCTTTCAATCACAGAATCTGCCAAAATTTTACCTGAATTTTATAGGATTTTATACTTGTATTGATAATTGATCGGTGAAATCACCCACGTAACGCAAGTGCACGTATCGCTCAAGTAGTATAAAATTTATCGATCCCACAAGGACTTAATACCTAAGCTATTAATTTATGAAGTTAAATGTTTACAAGTACCTAATAGATTGGTTTGTTGATTGGATGTTGATTTTTGCTAAAACAAGTAAATAAAAAACAGTGCGAAAGTAAATTAAGGGAAAATTCAATATTATAAGACTATCTAGGGTTGTGAGTCATTCCAATATCTTTTAAATATAAAGTGTTGTCTCATGTTTGTATAATATATTGGTTTATTAACCTGGAACACGAAGATATGCAAAAGCCTCTGTCGACGATCAGATTCAAACACACAGTATAACCCAATTAATCATATGTCTATGTTAACTAAGTTACCTAAATTCATTAAGATTAAGTTCCAATTGTGGCTACCCCCGCCCGACAAGTATATGTCTATCCTGGAAGGAAATCTATTAAGAGGTATCTAATCCTTAAGGGAGATCGTGAGCTATTAAGTCTAAGGCTGAAACTTAAAATTCATTCATCAAGTTTATTTTAAGTTTACCACATTAATCTTATTAATGGCCAGTTAATAATAGGAATTAAGCTTAAGACTTAATAAATAAACCTTTATATTACCTGGAACATGAAATAACCCCTTATAAACCGGTGATATTCGAATTCATCACAACCCGAGATATGTTATTTAGTTACAACACATATCTAGGACTAGTAAAAGCTTAAATAACGTAAATGACATAAAGTAAAGCTTGGAAATTAAAAAGGTAAATAAAACAATAAGGAAAATGCTGGGGGTTAGAAGATCCACTTTATTACTTCTATTTTAGATATCTCATTTATTATAATTTATTAACTTTGTATGACATTACCAACCGATCATAAAGATGGTATCCTGATTAAGTCAAATTTATGATTAATTAGAACCGACCATAAATGCGGTATCCAATTTAGTCAGGTTAAAATCAATTTAATTAAGTCCAACCGACCATAAGGCGGTATCCCATTAAGTCAGGGTTTAAATAGTTTATATATTATAATTAAGAGATATTAATCTAAATATTGGCAATAAAAGCTTTATCCTTAACCCCATCAAAGGGGAGTTACCTCATTATACTGAAAAGTAAAAATAAAGACTGAAAAGTAAAAATAAAGAAAGAACTATTGCGTAAAATAAAAAATTAAATACAGAAAGTTATAAATAAACAAACAAGATACAATCTTCTTAGTATTCTTAAGGAAATTCTCAAAAGAAGGTATGAATTTTCCTTCTGATTTCAGCTTCAATTTATAGGCAAAATTCTGCATCGAGCGTCGCGACGCAAAACATTTGCGCGTCACGACCCGCCGTTGATTCAACAGGATCTTGACACGTGGCTGTCGGTAAAATTATTGGCTCGGCATCGCGACGTAGAAGGTTGTGCGCGTCGCGACGCGGACGTCAGCAATGACGTATATTATCGGCAGCATGGGATGATGACACATGGCCGATGTATTTTAGCAAGATTGCTGTGACGTTGACGCGTGGAAGGCGCATGTTAGCAAATGCGCATGATAGCAAATTTCTCTGATTTTGACACGTGTCTAGCGCACGTTAGCGGTTGCGATGCAGAAGTGTTGCGCGGCGGTTGCGATGCAGAAGTGTTGCGCGTCGCGACGTAGAATTCCAATTTTGCCCTTTTTCATCCGATTTTCACCGTTTGAGCCCTGATTTGATTCCAGAGAGTCCTGTTATTTTATTTATCTACAAAATAACACAAAGCACATCAAAATATTCTCAAAACTCAAAAAATATACAAAATATTAAGTCAAAAGGGACAATAAATACTGATATATTTACCGCTTATCAATAACCCTTTTTGAGTTTAACAAAGCTACAAAAATTTTATTCCTTGAAAATATCTCCTCTAAACATTGTTACAACTTACAAACGATAGCACATACTAAAGACAAGAAGAATAAATTTTCATGCAATATGCCAATTTGTTTCTCTTAAAGTGATTAATAATAGTTATTTATTTAAACCTCGGAAACGTCTAATAGTTTCATAAACATTAACTTTGTACATTGGTATATAGCAAGAATATTATTCGATGGGGGTATAAATTGATTTTTACATAAAATAGTAGATGTAAATCAAAATTATTTTCATTAAAAATATTTTTTTTATTAATTTATATTATATTTTAACAAATGTTGCCGCTACTCGCCTCTTAACCACTCCACCACTGGCTTTACATGTTGTGAACTTCTATAGATATGATTCAGTCCAAATTAACACTTCTTCATTCATATTTCTATGTAAGTTGTGTATCCTAGATTGACTTGCATATTTTTGATTGCCATAAGAAAGAAAACAAAATATATCACATGGTTAACTTCACAGGTGCCCTTAAGGGGTGTGATTTGGTGATAAATGGTTAAAGATTTGGTGATCAGATCCTGAATTCGAATTCAGGGAGTATACTTCCTGTAAGAGCTTGAGGCAGTTGAGAGTTATACTTACTTCGCTTAAACCCGAGTCAGGTGATTTGACGTCGGGATTTTCAAAAAAAAGAAGTTGGGTTTTTTTGTTGCTAATGTTTTGAGTAGAAACAATGACAAATTCTTTGATTCTCATTCTAAGAATTTTGCACTTAATGTTAATTAGAAATCGATAGTAAATTTTTAGCGCGATTTTTGATTAATTGAAAATAATTGAGGATTAGTCGAAAATTAATCGAGATGGGTAAAGTTCACATTTTGCATAGTCGAGAATAAATTTTTTTTTTAAAAAAATCTCTCAAAATCCTACAAAACTCACTAAAAATTATTCATTTATGGTAAAAAAAAAAAATTAAATAATCTAAAATATCTTTAGTCAAGTCTATATGAATAAGTATTATTTTGATACAAATAAAAAAACACTTATCATCACTTAAAAAATGTAATAAATTAAGAATATTAATATTATTATCCTTACAATAATTCTTTTAAAAGTATATTCTCACTTTTTTCATCATTTCTAATATAATCATTTTTCCCTTATAAAATCATTAATCAAAACATTAAAAAAAAATACAAAATGAAATTAGACAATTTTTGAGAAATCTAAAATAAAAAATCAACAGAATAATCAGTCAAAATCATCCAAAAATTGATGTCGATTTCAAATAGTCAATATTAACCGGATCGAATCACTCAACTAACAATTATGATTAAACACCGATCAATTAGCAGCACAAGGTAAAGCATTTTTAAGAAGCCAAAAATAGAGGTGAAGGTCTTGATCTGCAAAAAGAAAGTCACCTATTTAACTGAATTTTGTGGAAACATATCATGAAAGAGCCAACACAGGAAAGTGCTGGCCACTACAAAGCCAAAAGAGACAAAAAAGCAGAAAGAAGAAAACAAACAAATAGCTTAGTGAGTGGCAACATACCCACTAAGTAGATTCTGGTTATCAACTAGGATGATGTGGTTAATCACTAATCCTAGATTTTGGCATGATTTGAAACTAAATGAGCTTAATAGATACTCCAAGGACTTAACACCAAAGACTCCACTCCTATGGTTGGTTTGTTTGTTTGTTTGTTTTTTTTTGAAAAAAAATGGTATTGAAACTGATCACATACTACACATGATATTGAAGGGGAAATCCTCCTTCCAAAAACCAACCACAAGATTGTTACATGCTATCTTCGCTAATTTATGAGCAATTTCATTATAAGATTTTGGTATAAATGGAATCCTATAGTGATTCAAAGACTATAGGTTATTCCCATGATGTTAAATATTCAATCTACTGACAGTTTTTCCCATGATGTTCTTGTATTTCATTTTTGTCTTAATATAAGAAAGAAAGAGCCAAGTGGATGGTCTATTGCCTTTGAAAAGAAAACAAATAATGGATTTGGAGGAACATGTAAAGTGCTTCCTTGCAATCCCCACTATCACCCACTAAGCAACAAAGCAAGAGTGTTGTTTTGTTTTGTCTTGTTAGGGCATTTTTTTTTTATTTCCATCCACCTCACATGATAACAATTTTGTGCTTGTGATCTCTTTGTATTGGGTTTCAAGAAATTCCATATTCCTCTGAGGATCAGAGGACAACAAAAGAATGAAGACAAAAATAACCTCTTGTGTTGTTGTCATCAAAGCAGCAGCCATGGAAAAGTCCTTCAAGACAATTGCTTTATTTCCAATTCGTTCACACTTTGCAACAAAACCCTAGCCCACACAACCTACCTAATATTTGATTTGATATTAAAATCAACATCATCAGTTTGTAACTTTTTTTTTTTATTGTGGGTTTCTGCTCAATTTCAAAACCCAGCTGGGAATTTCAATTTGCTGCTTTGTTTCATTAGTAATCCTCAAGAGGAGCTAGTGAGCTCTCTCTGGTGAGTCTTGTTATTTCTTGATTTGGCTGCTTAGTTTGGAGACTTTTTCTTCCTCTGTGTCTTAACTAATGAATTTGAATTTGCTTTTGTTTCGGAGTATTTGTATAGGGACTTTTGGTTGCTGAGAAAATGTTTGGAAATAGAGGAAAAAAAAGAAAAAAGAAAAAAAAGTGACAATATGAGACTAGAAATGCAGATGTTCTTTTTCACTCAACTAATTGGCATTAAGTACCAAGTGTTCTTGTGGTTTTGAAGATAATTACTAATTGAAATATTTAAAAAAAAAAAAAAAACATGATCTTGTATCCCCTTTTCTCAGTTTCTTGGGAATCAAAAGAGGGTTCTTATTCAGTTAAATGCTTTTTTTTTTTTTTCACTCATGTTTTATACTGAAATACTTGAGTGGTCACTGAGAGGGAAAGATGGTAACCCAACTTATTATTAGAACATGGTCTGAATCCTGGCTGAATATGGTCTCTGCTTTGCATTTCAGGTCAAGGAATTTGCTTTTATTGTGAATGGCAGGGACGGAGCTTCATCTGTAACGTCGCCACCTCTCCAATTTTTCTCTTTGATGTCACTTTTTGCTGGCTTTGGCTCACCATCTCCATGGCTTAGGGAGCTGAAATCTGAAGAGAGAGGTTTGTGTTTGATCCATTTCCTTGTTGCCTGCACTAATCATGTTGCTGCTGGCAGTGTTGAGGATGCAAATATAAGTCTGGAGCAAATTTCCCACCTTGCTTCTCCTGATGGTGATACCATGCAGCGAATTGCTGCATACTTTACTGAGGCTCTTGCTGACCGGATGCTAAAAGCCTGGCCTGGGCTGTATAAAGCTCTTAATTCCACAAAAATATCATCAGTAACTGAGGAAATATTTGTTCAAAAATTATTTGAACTCTGTCCCTTCTTGAAGCTTGCATATGTGATCACGAATCAGGCCATTGTAGAGGCTATGGAAGGGGAAAAGATGATTCATATTATTGATCTCAATTCGTTTGAACCTGGTCAATGGATCAACCTTCTTCAGACATTAAGCGCACGGCCAGAAGGTCCACCCCATTTGAGGATTACAGGTATTCATGAACAGAAAGAGGTACTAGAACAAATGGCTCTTCGGTTGGCAGGAGAAGCTGAAAAATTGGACATTCCATTTCAATTCAACCCTATTGTAAGCAAATTGGAGAATCTTGATCTTGAAAGTATACGTGTAAAGACAGGAGAAGCTCTTGCAGTCAGCTCTGTCCTTCAACTGCATTCCCTGTTGGCAACCGATGATGAGATGGCCAGAAGGAATTCACCATCAGCTTCAAGAACATCAAGTTCTAGTCACTTACAAAGAGTCTTGAGTATGAACCGGCGAACATTAGGAGAGTGGCTTGAGAGGGAATCTGTTCCCGTGTTTAGCCCAAGCCCTGATTCCGGATCGGTATCCGCATCAACCCCACTGTATCTAGCAGCTTCCCCAAAGATGGGGAGCTTTTTAAATGCCCTTTGGAGTCTATCACCAAAAGTGATGGTAGTAACTGAACAGGAATCAAATCATAATGGACATACTTTGATGGAGAGGGTCATGGAAGCACTGAACTTTTATGCTGCAATGTTTGATTGCTTGGAATCCACTCTATCAAGAGCATCCATAGAGCGGCAGAAGGTTGAGAAGATACTTTTTGGAGAGGAAATTAAGAATATCATAGCATGTGAAGGAACTGAGAGAAGGGAAAGGCACGAAAAGCTTGAGAAATGGATTCTCCGGCTTGAGTTAGCCGGATTTGGAAGAGTGCCTTTAAGCTGTCATAGTATGTTCCAAGCCAAGAGGTTATTGCAATGCTATTGCTATGATGGTTATAAGATCAAAGAAGAGAACGGATGTCTAGTTATATGCTGGCAAGATAGACCCCTCTTCTCTGCATCTGCCTGGAGATTTAGAAGGTATGATTGAAATTATTGACCATGCAAGTGAATATGTTTTTTCTTGTTTTAGATTTTTTTTTTTTTTTTTGGTTCCATTTTTCTTGTTTTTCTTGTTCTTTGTACAATAGATCTTGTGTTTTACCTTATCTGCAATTGGTAGTGTTTGCTTGGAAAGGCTTGAACAATTTTCATCCTCTCTTCCAATTTTTTTTCTCTACATTCTTTGTTTATTGATTTTCTTTTTTGTTGATATTTGCTATTGGCATCTAGACTTGATGAGTTATTACTGGATCTCTTCTGAAACATTTAGTATAGCGATTTATGTTCTCCCTGTTAACTATTGGAAACAGTTCTTAGTATTCAACAAATAAATAAAAATCAAACAACTATATCAATAGTGTGTTACATATACATTGTATTCAACAATGGCATCTCCAGTCTCGAAATCAAATGCAATTGTATGTGCTAGAGCATATCCATGAGCAGATCTAAACAATCCACTGCCTCCAACAATTGGCATTTCTCTCACATCATCCATAACACAGTTTCTTCCAAGAATGCTAATGCTACTTCCATTATATTTACCTTCTATGAAAGCAAAATTCACAACCATAAGCAAAGAAACATCATGTTGGGCGGCTATGGAATACAGTCCTTGTGCTCTTCCGACTAGCTTTGACGTAGGTTTAGGTCCTTCGGTTAATGGGTCGTCGATCATCACTGTACTTCCAAAGCTGTATGCCGTACCATTTGGGGGGCCGGCGATTCTGACAGTTGTTGGGTTCTTGCCACCGACAATGTCATGGAAGTAGAAGTGAAGTTGAGTCGTTTTCTCTGCACGCTTTATAACTATTCCTTCTGTGTATTTTTCACAGAAAGCTCCATTAGTGGTAGTGAGAATTGTAGAAAAGAGAGTGAAGAGAGTGTAGATGATAGAAGAAGTCATTTTTGAATTCTTCCAAGTTAAGCTTTAGGATGAAGAACTAGACCAGTTACGTTTTAAATACTATACAAAGTTATCATTTCTGATTATTTTGCCCGAAAAGGTGCTTGGCTTTTTGTTGCTTAAAGATAAAGCTTTCATTTCCTTGAACTTGAAGAAAAGAATGATTATGTTCCCATTCCAACACTCTGTTGTGTAATTGAAGAATGGTCTTTACAGGAACAGTCAGCTGTTATCTCTGATATAAATTAATATCTTATTGAACAAAAATAAATCTAGCTGCTGAAATGAATTGATCTAAAATAAATGTGACATCATGTGGCTAGTGGGTACATTATTTCATCTGAGACGGTAAAAGAATGGTTTGGCTAGCTTCAGTACCTATACTGTATAAATATCTGGTTTTTTTTTTCTAACAATCGTTTATGAGAGCTGCATAAAGAAGTTGATTCCAGGTGTCGGGAAGTCCAGCAACACACCAGTGGGTGCAATCCATGCCCTTGAAGCCATTAAAGGAGCTGGGATGTGCATCTTTTCTTAGCTGTGAAAGAGTTGTTATATCAAGCAAATGAACTGGTTTCTTGATAGTTCTTACAACATCTTTCACCACAACTGCTGCCTCCGGCAACCCTGCCGGATACTTTGATCCAATTATCGGTTGATCCTCCTTCGCGCAGTTTGTCACTCCCGGTTCATCCCAGTCAGTACCACTAATCACACAAAACCCAAAAAAAATGTCACTAAAAAAATGATGAAACTAACTGAAAAGACACAGAAATTAAGCTAAAGTGAGTTAGGTGACTGACTTGTAATGGGAAGGAGAAACTCCTTGGAAAATGACTTTAGTTTTTGTTGTATCAACATCTGAATCAACCCATTTTGCCCATGTTGTTAAACCTTGGCGAAAAGCATTCATGCGATCCATGTCCTTGAGAATCTTGTTATCAAATTCAACAAAATCCCATCTGAGAGCCAAAAAAAAAAAAAAAAAAAAAAAAAAAGTTGTACCAGAAGCTCATGTTAATGTCAATTTACACATTGTATTAAAAACTACCACTGATCTGAATTGAGTTGATTTAAATAGAGCTAATGATCTTACGGTTGTTTAGGTCCTCTCCTGTACCACCAAAGCCAAGTATTAAAAACCAGAACATCAATGTTCTTCCATATGTTGCCACTCTCAAGGGAATTGAGTTTCAGAACACGACCAGTGTTTTCAACTACTTTTATGTCTACCAAGTATTGAGAATGGTACAGCATCACTGAAACATTATAGTCCTGCAAAATTGAGTCAAAGTTGTTCAAGGTGCGGTCGACTACATAGATCTTTTGACGCTATTATTCTCTATCGAAATTACCGCATCATTAAGCTTAATTAAATATAGATATCTATATTTACCTCAAATATCACCGAGGTAATTGTATCATTTGACTCTCTGATAATGTTGGTATGGGGCACTGCAGTTTCAAGTAGGCATACAAGTGATTGCATATGATTGAGGCTCACTGAGTCGCCTATGAACATAATTTTCTTGCCCTTTAATCTCCATAGAAAATCTTTAGCATCAAACCTGCAATGTGATTTTACAGTAATTAGTAAAGGAGACATATGAATGAGCCAAATGACAGAAGTCAGATACTTTGCTAGCTAAGAAACTGAACTGACATGTCGTTTGAGTAAAAGAGAAGGGGATGACATGTCGTTTGTTAATCATTTTTAAATCAATTCAACGATTGAAATTACAACTATGACCCATGATATTATACTGCCAACTTTGTGCCTCTCCGTGAAGACACAGTTAATATTCACAGACATTTTATGGAAACACACCGAAAAATTCCAAACAGGCTCTTAAATTTATGCTGCTACTTTCTGAATAATGATGATAAAAATAACTTGGAGTGGAGATGATGCATTTCAAATCTCAAATAATACAAATGTTCAATTTTATCATCAATATTATTTACTCCACAGCGGTCCTAAATTGTTTTGAATTTTGGGATGTTAGTCGAATTTCTAAAATGATAATATGCCTATACCTGTGTCGACTGTCCACAAGACCGATCATATATCAACATTATGACTGTGAGTTGGTTGAATATTTACCTTGGCAAGTCGCAGTCATCGGGCTGCCATCTGAATTTCAAGTAAAGATGATCAGGACGGCCATACTTGTTGCAGTCAAATTCTTTACGAATATTTGGACAAGCTGATGAATCATAAAGAGGATACGACTCGTCGTACAGCCATCGCCCTTTATAAACATCACAGCTCGTTTTATTAACTGGCTTATTATGTGTTCTCCTCTTAGCATCAGCAGCACTCTCTGAACTACTTGCCGCTACACACAGAGATGACAAAATAACAAAGATTGCAACAACACAAGATGAAGATCTTTGTTTCCCAGAAACCATGTTGGTTGTTTCTCGAGAAAGTGGTGGGAGTTAATCAGGAGAAAGCTTTATATAAACATTAAGCAATGAAAGAGAATCTGTGTATTCGTTTCATTATTATTTGTATTTAAGTTAACAGACGAGAAATGAAATTGACAACTTTGTCGTGTTTTGTTTTATTTGGTTTTTCCTTTATAATTTCTGTAAATTTAATTAATTATTGCGATTTTCTCAGCAAATTTAATATTTTCTTGCACATATTAACTGAAAATTTAGACAACTTATGGTAAAATCCGGATATGGAAAAATTATCAGGATTCAGTTGCCCATATATTCGGGCCAGTTTTCCGGACATCCGAAAATAATCAGGATGTATGATATTAACCGTAAATAGTTCGTGGGTATATATGTGTGTTAAAAAATCCAGGTATGGATATCTTAAATCGGGATTCACTTGAATTCGTATATTGACTATCGAATCTATACAGATTCAATAATTTAATATCTCAATCAGTATTTTTATTTGTTCAAATCCTAATAAATATAAAATCTGGGTAGGATCTAGAATTTCATATCATCCCTATATCTATATGTATGTCATAAAATAGAATTATACTCAGCGGGTAGTGTGTGGTCCTACTGAGGAGCCCTCCGTGACCCCTAAAAAAAAAAAAAAGTTTTTTTTAAAATTTTTTTAAGTTAAATTGTTGGAAATAAATAAATATTACTTATATTAGTACAAATAAAGAAGCAATCTTTTTATTTTATTTTTTTGGTGTATCAGCTTTTGAAGTTAGTGTTACCGCCTATAGTTAGGGGTGTCAATTTGGGTCAGGATTCGTTTATTCGTTTAATTCGATTCGCTTTAAAGCGAATACGGGTTTGAAAAAATGGATTCGTTAATAAATGGGTCAATCGATTCGATTCGTTATTAAACGAATCGAATTCGAATTTAAGCTCATTGATTCGTTTATTCGCTTATGATTCGTTATTATTTTATTACTAGTTATTGTTAATTTTCAATTAATATTCGAGAAATTATAGCTAATTATCATAGAAAAATTAATATTTCGGTATTTGGTGAGGTATTTTTAGTAAAATATTAATTGCACATTCATATGTATATCTTAATGAATAATTGATGTAAATCAAGTGTGGTAAATTATTTTATTAAATAATATCATTGACTAACGAATAAACGAATATTCGTATTTGATTCGTTTATTAAACGAATCGAAAACGAATATTCGTATTTGATTCGTTTATTAAACGAATCGAATACGAATTCTGATATTAGGATTCGTTTAATAAACGAATCGAATACGAATCTATCATATTTTGATTCGATTCGTTTAGGATTCGACACAAATTCGATTCGTTGATTCGTTTTGACACCCCTACCTATAGTTACACCAAAGAATGATATATGAAGACAAATTTGCATAATAGATGAGTGATCATTTTTAAATGATGTCGTATGTTTTAAGAAAAAGAATTGCTTGAAACTATTTTTATAGAAAAAGAATTGCTTGAAACTATTTTTTAATGATTATTTCTGTTATGTATAAATAATCTCAAAAAAAAAAAATAATAATAATAATAATTTGGGGACGGTGTGCACCAATCAATTAAAATCCTAGACCCGTCACTGTCTGCAGGTGTTAAGTTTTGTTATAAAATAAATGCGCATTACTCTTAATCATGTTCAAGTCCGAATGCAACTAAAAAATCGACACTTTATTTGTTTATTTTATTTTATTTTTTAAAAAAAAACCCATAAATTTGACGTATTTGTATGTAATATCAATTATGACTAAATTGATTCTTGAAAAAGTGATGTTGATGGAATGATGTCTTTATTGAGAGAATGGGTGTGGTTGGAACAAAAGAACATGAGAAAGTCTAGATCCGTGAGTATATTGGTCTAGAATTTCACATGCAAAACAACTCAGAGTGTGTGAGGAAATTAATTTGATATTACCATTATTATTGCATTTCTGTTCATCATCATAATAAATATAAAGAGTGATGATATACTTATGATAAGCGGTAAATATGTAGTATTTATCGCTTCTTTAATTTGATAATTTATTAGTTATCTCGAGTTTTATGAACGTTTTGATGTGTTTTGGTTTGTTTTACAGATAAAAATAATAACGAGATTCAAGGGAATCAACTTGGGATGAAAATGGTAAAATGTGAAATAAATAGGGGCAAAATTGGAATTAATTAGCGGACCGCGACTCCAGATTGCGCTTCGAGACGCGCCAAAAAAAAACACTCAGGCAGAATGTGCTGAAAGATGAGCGTCGCGACACTATACCTTTCGTGTCGCGACGTTGACTTCTTAGGCACGCGAGTCGTGATGTTGGGACTTGCGCGTCGCGATGCGCCCACGTTTTCCAACCTGTTATTGATGTGTACTCAAGAAGGAACCAAAGACCCTATATAAAGAACTATTCGTCCCAACAACAAAAGAATTTTTGGAGGGGTGCTGAGGCCCTAATTTCAGAGCCTTCAAGACATCAAAGGCGTAAAGCTCAAGATCTCAACAACAAAGGGCGAATGATTGACGATCTCGACATAGTTTATTCTTCCTTTTATCTTTGATGTTTTTTTATCTTTCAATATTTATTTAGAGCTTTTGAGCATGTATATTAACTAGATATAAGGTTGTGCTGAAACACAATATTTATGAATTTATAAATTGAGTTTGCTTATATCTTGTGTGATGTTTTGGTTTGCTTATTGAATGTTGATTTTAATGCTTCTTATTACTTGATCACCAAAAGGATTGGTGTGGTAAACTTAGATGAACTTAATAAAGAGATTTTAGGTTTAGCTTTAGAATCAATAGCACACGTTCTCATTTTAGGGATTTCCTTATAGGATAGAAATTTACATGTCGGGTGGGTGTCGCCATATTGGAACTTGTTCTTAATGAATTTGGGGTTTCTTAGTTAACATAGAAATATAGTTAATTAAGTTACTTTGAATGTTTGCACATAACCATCGAAAGAGGCTTGTGGATATCTTAGTGTTCCAGGTTAATAAGCCAATGTATTGAACAAGTATAGGAGAACCAATTCATCTTTAGAAGAATATTGGGTGGATTCACAACTCTGAATGTTTTCCCTTCATTGATTCCCTTGGAATTTATCGTAATTTTATTTATTCACTTTAGTTATAAATATCTTCAACCAACAACCACATTCAAATTTATTTAGATACTTGTAAGTAATTAGTTTTAATAATTAGTAACGTAGGATATAAGTCATCGTGGAATCAATAATATTTTATACTACTTGAGCGATACGTGCGCTTGCGTAACGTGTGAAAATCATGATCACGTTTTTGGCGCTGTTGTCGGGGACTTATTTAACTTTCATTATTAATTTTGAGGCTAAATACTTTACTTGTATCTAAGTGTTTTTCTTTTTATCTTTCTTTTTGTTTTTCTTTTACTTCAGTTGGTCGAAGTAATGGAGTACCATTGGGTGACAGAAACATTAAGAGCTATAAGAGGTGATGTTATACCCTATGTCGAGGAGACACAGTCTGATTTTCTGAGGCTTGTTGTCCAGCCCAACAACTATCAGTGGATATCAGAAAAAAGTGGGGGCAACATATGCTCAAGCCTTTCAGAACATGATGATGAGATGTGAGATATACGAGGGCCACCGCCCGAGTGATCATTGCACGTTCAACTATAATTTAAGGTGGCAAAATCATCAGAATTTTACTTGGCATAATAATGAAGGTCTTGCATATCCCACTGAACCATATTATCCTCTTTATCCACCACCAACCCATGATTTTCCTCAAGAACCAGAACCATTAGTGGAGGAATGGATGGTTGACATGCTCAAGCAACATGAAGCTAAATTTGAAGCAATGACTTAGAGTCAAGCGACATCCATACATAGACTGAAAGATCAATTAAGACAATTAATTGATAACCGGAGCTACATACTTCAAGGAACATTATCAAATGACACTGAAGAAGCCCTCGAGAAGAGCTTCATAATGACACCGTAATAGGGAGAGAGGCAGAGTCGTACGAAGAGTTAGAGGTATCATATAAAGAACCTGAACAAGCAGAGTATCAAATTGATCTAGATAATTCTCTAGACGCTGAGTTCATTTATGAGGAGACACAAGTAGAAGAGCTACTTATACCTTTCATAGCAACAAAGCAAGATGAGGGCTTGGAGACAAATATATCAAACGATGCCAACTAGAATACATCGACTCTGTATCCCAAATTGACAATCTTGGAGCATGCATTGTGCAATTTTCTGATGAAAAGCTAAATAAAGAAATTCGTAAGTACATCTATGAGGAAGTGGTGGAATAAGGAGTTGAGAAATAGCAGCTGTTTGAGCTTATTGAAAATCTTATGACACAAAGGGACACATCTCACATTTGGGAAATTAGCATCATAAATACAACCATAAGCTTGACAGCATGGCACAACCATTCAAATTTAAGCATCATACGAGACCTCCCGATGACCTAATCTTACATTCAAGGTCTTCTAAAGCAAAAAGGTTGAAGAAGGTGGCATGAGCACTGGTGAAAAACGAAGATGATTCTTGTGTATATAAGAGGGTTAGTGGGAGCGCACTGACAATCATTGTCCTAAATATTGATGATGTATTACTTCTCGGCAATAAAATTCTCATACTATAATCGGTAAAAGCTTGGCTTTCATAAAATTCTCTATGAAAAACCTGGAAGAAGCATGCTTTATTCTAGGAATAAAGGTCTACTCGGATAGATCTAGAAAGCTGCTGACACTCTCCCAGAGCTCGTATGTTATGAAAATATACGTGACCAGATGTCTCATATGCTTTGAGAATATGTAGACGCAATCAGACCAATCCGGGTGATGGTCACTGGATTGAAATAAAGAACATCCTTAAATATCTTGGATGAACTAATGATACTTTCTGAGAATGTGGGGAAATGAGAACTTGAGGTGATTGGGTTCACCGCTGTAAATTTCTAAACTGATAAAGACGACTGTGAGTCGCAATAAGGGTACATATTTAGTTTGAATAACGGAACAGTGAGCTGAAAATCTTCCAAGCAAGATACTGTTGCCGATTAAACAATAAAAGTGAAATATTGCTGCAGCTGAGGCAGCAAAAGAAACATTTTGGATCTATAAATTCCTAATTGGATTAGGAGTAGTTATATTAGCAACTGAGCTGGGCTATAGCACAGGCTAAGGAACCGCGGTCTCATCAACGATCCAAGTATGTACTTCAACTGTTTCATCTGATTTGTGAGATCATACATCGTGACGATGTGATGATCGAATAAATCGCATCAGATGATAACCTTACAAATCCGCTGACGAAAGCTATTTCTCAGCAGAAGTTTGAGCAACCCGTACATAGTTCAGGTGTTGGACACTTGAGTGATTGACTATAGGCAAAGTGGGAGATTTTTGGATAATTATGACCCATAGCATCACTATTTTGTAAAGAACATGGTGTTTTTGTACAAAATTAACTATGTGACAAAGGAAATTGCTCTTTGATCATTTGTAATTGGATTACCTGGATATATAAATGATAAAAGTCCATATGATTAGTACCAGATTAATAAGATATGAGACATTATTAATCCATGTAAGGTTTAATCATTAAATATCCCTAGTCGTAGTATCATCGAGATTGGACATCGATAATACGGAATAGGCTAGTATTACACTTGTGCGTGTTATGGAAGCTTAACGGCATAGTTATCATATATTTGGGTATTGGATACTAATGCAAGTATGATATGAGGTTCTGTTTGCCGATGGTACGGGAACAGCTTCGCTCTGGATAGACCCATCGGAATCTCATTGGTGGTATGACTATGTGTCTATGGGAGTCCGAATTAGGGTAGGTGTATATGGTCTTAACCTGAGACTTGCATCGCTAATACTTGCGACAATCAGTATACTTTGGTTTTGGTCGTCCAAGGCTTTAACAGGTTCTTTGTACGCCTCTTCTGAGTATATTGAGAATCATAGTGTATTGGGTGTGATGTCAAGATGGAAGTACCACTTCAGTCATATGGAGATGATGATCACACATGGATACAAAACTAGTACTCTATAGTACTATAGCCACCGGGAAAATATGACTAGGTCATGACTTTCCGATCATAAAGAGACTAGTTGCTAGTGATCCGATATATGCTTCGTACAAGGCATACACAACTCCAGCCCCAAGCCTAGCATGTGACATCCGATACTGGATCGTAATACGCAATACTGTGTATACTATGCCTGATATATATATTATATTCCTTAAGAGAATATTTCTGGAGAATTGGGTAGGCACGGTGCTTTGCTAGAAGCCAACTATGTCTTGTAAATTGGTAAGAACGTGGTACGAGGTACGCACGTATTCGGATAGTCCGATGACCGTATTTACTGCCAACATATCCAGGGATCTCTTGGGTTGCCTCCCAAAGATTCACCGATGACATTTGACTCGAACAGAATTATCTGGGATTAATTGTGAGAGAGAGAAAAATTAATCTAGGATTAATTGCGGTAAGAATTTATCTGGGATAAAATTCGGATAGAAGAGAGAGAATGATTAATTTAGAATTAATCGATTAAATAATATATTTGATATATTAAATGAAATCGGATTTCAAAGCGGAATTAAAATGGGATTTTAATTCGGGCGAACGAATTAATTTAGAATTAATTCGCAAGCGACTTTTGTAATAATTTTTCTAGGCATTATTATTTATTTAAATTGGATTTAATTACGTCGCAACGGAAAATTCATTTATTCAGAATTAAACGAACCCGAGCCCGAGCGAAGTTGCGTGTTGAGTTAGCCGACTTAAATTTCGAATTTAAAAGTTGTTGGACCTACTTCACTTACATCAACATGTTAGACATGTGATGGAAGTGGTTAGGCTTATTTCATGGATTTGATTTGTTGAGTGTAAAGCTTGGATTGCTTTTAAAACACTCAAACCAATTCAACACATAAAACTTAATATAAATTAACAAGTCAACTTTGGAAGCATTATAAGGTTACTATTCATAGCAACTAAGCTCTCTATTCTCCCTCAAAATGCCGAGCTTCTCTCATTCTCCCATGGGTTTTTGTTGTAAAAATCAAGCATGCTAGCACATCAAGGTCTCAAAAGAAGGTGATAGGGAGACTCACCCAAGTGTTGGAACACTAATAGAAGGCTTGGAGCTTCCATCTTCAAAGAAAAGTTTTCAAATTCATCTAAACCAATGTAAGTATTCCGCAACTTCCTTTGGTAAAATTCACACACGAATCACTCTTAGAGACCCTTGGCATGTTCTAGGAACACTAACAATACTTCTATCTTGACATCACACCCAATACACTACGATTCTCAGTATACCCAGAAGAGGCGTACACAGAACTTGTTAAAGCTCCGGACGACCAAAACCAAAGTATACTGATTGTCGCAAGTATTAGAGATGCAAGTCTCAGGTTATGACCAGTACACCTACCCTGATTCGGATTCCCATAGACACATAGTCATAATACCAAAGAGACTCTGAGGGGTCTATCTAGAGCGAAGCTGTTCCCGGTCCAACGGCTAACAGAACTTCCTATCACACTTGCATAAATATCCAATACCTAAATATATGAGAACTATGCCGTTAAGCTTCCATAACGCGCACAAGTGTAATACTAGCCTATTCCGCATTATCGATGTCCAGTCTCGATAATACTACGACTAGGGATATTTAATGATTAAACCTTTCGTGGATTAATATTGTCTCATATCTTATTAATCCGGTACTAATCATATGGACTTTTATCATTTATATATCCAAGTAATCAAATAGTTAATTTGTACAAAGAACACCATGTCTTTTACAAATAGTGATGCTATGAGTCATAATTGTCCAACACCAGGTTGTCGAGTTTTAGGATACATCATGTCCGATTTTCTGTAATTTTGGAGGCTTATGGAGATGGGTTAATCTTGTCTCCTATCGGTAGCACCTTGCCCCTGGCGGGGTGTTACAATAAATAAGTATATAAATATTAACAAAATTCATTATTCAATAATTTTTTTTTTAAATTTTTTTTTACCCTTTATATACACAATTATATGTTGAATTATGTGCATATATCATTTTTTTATTGGGCCACTGGCAATTTCCATGAAATTAATGTAAACCAATCACGCATCTATCAGTCGATGTAAAAATTCTATTATACAACGGTGATATCATATTTTTAATATAACAATTCAATAATATTGTAGCATTCTTGCTAAATTGTAAAACAAATACTAAATAATTGATAGTTTTCTTTAACACAACTTCTATATATTATAATTATTAATTAGTAGTAGTACATCATTCATATAATTATGGTATCAAAATATTTTTATGGTCCATGTTTCAACTTTTTGATACCTAAATATTTATATAACAAGAAAGCTTTAATCATAGATGAATACATACATTCCAATGGCTTGTCTAAAAATGATTTTCAAACATTTTAATAGCATTTTAATAAAGGTTGTCACCCAAGTTCGAGTCTTAAAAAGGTAAGGAGTTCAAATATATATAGGTTTACAATTCCCCTTGGATTTAAGAAAAAAATGTATGCATACATACTGTGGCGGAACCAAATAAAAGTGAGTGGGGTGAGTCACATAAATTAATAAAAAAAAACATGATAATTTTAATTTGTCCGTGAAAATTCATATGGCTCTCAAGTTATGACCCTATACAGAATTATTCAAACCAACTTTATATGAGACAAGTCAAATGTAGAATTAACATGGTATGATTCAATCAACCACCCTTAATTTTAATCAATTTCCACAGTCACAATCAAAGTAATAATTAAAGAGAGAAAAGTAAATAAGCAATCAACACAAAGATTTCATGACTTATTAAACTATATGTTTTCTTTTGAAGAGGATAACATAAGCTCATCTAGTCAAAGGTAACACTATTTAGTGACTGAAGTATAACAGAGATTAAACTGTCAGTCCAATAACTCATACATACAACCAAGCCTCAAAACAATAAAAATGTATGTGAAGTGTAAGCACGAGATATACAAAGGATCTCTATCACACACACTCATGCACATATAGCACTAAGAAAACTAAAAGCATATTACACAAGTATAACCATATATCCTACATATCAGAATCACATGCAAAAAGCTTCTACATGCTATTTCAAGCCATAAATCATTTTTGATCTTTTTTATTTTATATTTTATATTTTCCTTTAAAAAATAAAAGACACAAGAAGGCTTGTCATTTTCCAATGGTACGTGGAGTTATATCCCGAGTGCAGATCATATTACCGTCAATTCGAATCGGCCATGAAATTTATGTCCGGGTTTCCATCCTATATACCAATGGACATATAACAAAAATAAAACAAATCACACACACCCATATACAATGAAAATAAAAACATGCAGTCATACAAAAAATTAAAAAAAATGCACACACATATGCAACAGAGAAAGATAAATGCACCATCTAAGTAGAGACACACTGAAGTACACTTTCATCATGCTTGTAGGATCAAGATATTACGAAGTTATTGGGAAAATATCTTCATTTCTTACCTAAATTTTCTTAGGAGTCTCTTTCACTTGAGAACTCCTTGTCAACAATGCAAGTTTCTCACTAATAAACTGAGTCTGTTTAGCTAATGTAGAAACTTGACGAGCCATATTCAAAGAATCAAACCTAAGTGAAACACTCTTAGGCCTTTTCTTTTATTTATGCAACATGAAACACTTAGGCCTAATATGTCATAATTTACCACAGTGATGGTAAACATGTATAAACATCAGATGAGAGCGAGGTTTACTAGAAAAATATCTAGATTGAGGTTGGGTCATAGGACAAGGAACAACATGAGGGATCTCATGACACTCATCAACGAGTTTCTTTCCCAAGTTATATAGAAGAGTTAGTTCAACCTGACCAGACCTGTACTAGGTTGTGACAAACACAATTTTAGAAGATGATTTCTTGTCACAACTCAAATCAATGAAGCTTAATCCTCTCTTTTCACATGAAGGCATACCAATCCCTAACATGTTGTTGAGCTTATCTATCCCACTGGAAAATGCAGATATTTGTGTTCTAGCATTTTCAAGCTACTATTTCTAGGAATTGGATTCTATCAACTAGCTCACTATTCCTCCCTCCGAGGCCATCAACAACAATAAGACTCTTGACAAGATTGGCTTCAACTTCATTCTTTTCTAGTTATGTTTCTTTAAACCTTTTATTGACCTCAATACACGCCTTCTTGATACCTAAGCTCTTATTAAATAATTCAGTATAAACTATTTGAAGATTATCCTCATCTACAGAGTAATTGTGAGAAAACACTGAAGAAGCATCCATGTCAGTAACATTGGCCTCTCTCTTACCGACCACACTGGAAGAAAATGCAGTGTAATTACACTTCTCCTTAGGAGACTCATCAGAAGAATAGTTATCTTTTGAATCACTATGGGAGAATTTCTTAATTTTCTTACCCTTAGATTTAAGGTATGTGGAATACGCAGATCTTATGTGCCCAAATCCTTCACATTCATGGCATTGAATGACCCGAAATTTGCTATCATTTCCTCTCTGGATTCTCTCTTATGACTACTACGCTCTATAAGTTTCTCATCCCTACCTCTATGAGAGCCACAATAATTTTCTTCAACTTAAGAAACTTCTTGAACTTGTTCACAAACATGACCATCTCAACATTTGTGAGAGAATCATCATTATCATCATTGGATGAATCATAGATAACTTCCTTCATGATTTTCATCGCTATGTTCTTGGGCTTTCTATAACTAAGAAGTTTGCTTTCATACACCTGAAGTTTTCCTATGAGGTCTTCTAGTTTTAGGTGATTTACATTACTTTTTTTAATACAATGATCTTAGTCAGGAACATTTTGGGTAAGGATCTAAGGATTTTCCGAATTATCATATTCATAGGAATAGTCTCATCTAAGTTAAAACTGGAATTAATAATATCGTTAATCTCAGCATAAAACTCGTCAAACATTTCATCCTCTTTCATCCTAGCAACTTCAAACCTAGTAGAAAGTTCTTGGAGTCTATTGTTCTTAATGGACAGTGTGTCCTCATGAACAGTCTCAAACATGTCTCATGTATCCTTGGCAATCTCACACATAGACACTCTACTAAACTCAGCAGACCAAACAGCAGCATGAATAAAATTAATGGCTTTGTTGTTCTTATTACTCGCTACAAACTCATTTTGGTACAAGTGAGTTTATCTTTAAGGGAAGATGCCCCATTTTTCACACCTTGGTATATCCGGATACGTGATCGGTAAGAGACGACCTAGCCATCACTTTGAACTAATGACTTGTACTCACTAACCTACTAACTGATTGACTGTATACATGACGATCATAAATCACACACACACACATATATAATCTGAACCATTCAAGAATTGCTAGACCTGAATCATACATAACATGCATCTGTAACTAGACCTGACATAATTTTAAAAATTTCGGCATGCAATATCCTAAATATTAGGCAACGTGAATCCAAGTCTATCATCATAAGAGGATCTGTATGCGATTCATATGATATCCATTATCATGACTCATATATATAACATGATTATATATATATATATATATATATATAATATATATATATATATATATATGCAGATCTAATCGATTACAAAATATACAAATGCCTACACATCTTAATATATGTTAATGCGTAAATACATAAATCCATATAAGGCCTTATGGTCTGATTTGACACTATCTAATTATTGGGCCCGACTCTGACCACTGTGATGTGTAATGATTGTTGCTTTGTCTCGTCTCCTCCACTGGTATTAACTTGTAATTCCTGTAAGATTGAAAAGGAACTGAGTAAGTCGAATGTTTGACTTAGTGAATGGATGAAATAATGTAAACTTACGAAATAACAATCATGAAATTTAGTGAAATACTACGCCAAACCTGAAATGTGGAGCATAACATAATTCTTGTACATACATCAAAACCGTACCCTAAGATGAGGACCTGTAACATGACTGGTTAGTGAAACGTAATAACATGATGTTGTTGGAGTTGGTGCTTGGTGCGCCAATCCGAATAATATATAATTATATTTTATTATTTATTAATAAAATAATAATATTTTCATTTCAAACCTTATTAATGGTAATGTCACTATGCATATTAGATGGATATATATGCTGAGAATGACATCGACCTTAGAATAGTCATTTAGTAATATTGGACACTGGGTGGTCCGATATTGGGATAATATTAGTATTACTATTATAAATTATTCTTAAAGTAAATATTCCTAGTCGTTGTTTTGGAATACAGTTAAATTCCTATAACTGAGAAGACAAACACATGTCGTATATTGGAATTAGAGTTCTGATGGTTTAACCCGATGTACCATGAGCATAGGAAACTCATATAGACATGTTGGTATTTGTTGGAGCGAAAACTGAATGGCTCACATGTGATTCCTAATAGTTGAAAGTACACACCATTGTCAATAGGAATCTTCTCTAAGTCGAGTAACATATGTGATCCTTTGAGTATAGGATAACATTGATTTTGTCTGAGATCCTCCATACTTTGATGCCATATATGTTAGAAAGCTTTCATGGTATGACCTCTAGATGTTTATTGGGTGTGGAACGATGCACTCGTTAATCAAGTGCATATCAAGATAGGATCCATTGACCCGTATGTGTACCATAATGGGTTTAGGTATCCATATGAATAAGTCACGATTCTTAAAGACTTTGGCGCCAAAGCCGATTACCTAGGCTCGATTGCTTTTATCAGAAATAATTTCTTATTAAGTTGTAAAGAATCATGGACGTGTCGACATGAGATGTGCGCCTAGGAAACTGGATGGTGTATTATATGTTTTTTAAGAACAACTCGGATAGCCTACGACATATGGATTGGTAAACATATGTGATGACTTCGACTTATATAGTTCAGAAAGGTCGTTCATGTTATTCGTGAATTCGGAGGTGGCCGAATTGCGTACATATTAGCTAGGCTTATATGACAAACGTGTTTGAACTTAGAGAGTGTCAATATGAAGTGTACTCGTTGAGTACTTGGGTAGCCGATTAATTTTGATAAAAGATAATATTCGATATTATAATTATCAACTAAGATAATCAAGTTTTATTAGATAACTTTGACCTAAATGGATTAATTGGATTAATTCAAGATTTACACAAGGGCTTAATTATAAATTCATAAATATCTCTACCATTTGAGGTATTTTGGTAATTGTACATATATAATTATAGGTGTATTTGGCTTGATGTAATTTGATTAAATCAAAATGGCAAACATTGAACGAGTCCATTTGCTAATTTTTATCTTGATTTAATTGGATTAAATCAAAGTGGTAGACAAAAGTGATTCATCACACCTAATTATTCATAGTTGGATAAATTGGATTAAGCCCACCTAAAAGTTGATTAAAACTTTTATTAATTGAAAATTACCTAAGTTTTACTATAAATAGAAAGCTTGAGGAAGTTTTTAATTAAGCTAAAGCAAAAGAATAGCTAAATAAGCTTGATAAGCTTAAGCTCATGAAAATACAAGTAATTCTTGGAGAAATTACCCTAAGTTAGAGAACTGTTTAAAGATGCTTTGGAAGATCTCTACAACATTTCATCTTGGAGAAATCAAGATTGGATCTGGAGTGAAGCTTGCTTGCATTGGAATCAAGATTGGATCTTGGAGTGAAGCTTGCTAAACCTTGGAAGTTCTCCAATAATTTCAACAAGGAGAAGGAGATTGGATCTTTTGTATCAAGATTACTAGGTAATGTTTGATCTTATCCTAAGCTATGTTCTTCATTAGTGAGACATATAGTAATGAATTATGTATTGGATGGCTTAAAGTTGAAATAAGACTAATGAATTGTGTTAGGATAATTTGGAAGTATAAACAAAATATGCTTGTAATTGGGTCAAAAATGTTCATGTTGGACATGGAACAATTAATAAGAGTTTGGAACTCTTGATTAAAGCTTAGAGGTACGGCTACCATTCTAGAATCACTTGACCACCTTTGGGTGAACTAGAATTGTACATAAGACATTTCATAGTGGGATTCTAAATTGGTTTGTGTTTTGATTCAAACAAATGCATACATATTTTTAGAATTCATGTATGTTAGTGGTATAACATGAGTTGATGGTGGTTATGATGCTAAAATTGAATTTTAGGTGTATTTGAAGTATTAGGAGAAAATTGGAAGTGTTTAATATGGGTTTGAAGTAGAAATTGCTCACTGTCTAGGGCAACATCGTGACCCCTCCAGTGTCATATACACCGAGCATCAGACCTAGACGCGTCGCGACAATCACCTTTCCGCGTCGTGACACCGAGACATTCAGCTTTCGCAGTTGCTCTCAAACTTTGGAGCATCTCGATGCCCAAGCTCCCGTGTCGTGATGCGTAGAGTTGATATATACTGAAACTTTATTTTCTTCGTTCCGGAGTTTTCAGACTCCGTTTGGGTCCTAGTTTTTTCCTACGGACTCGAAATAAAATGTAGTTTTACATAAAAATATTATAAAATACACCAATGCTATATATGCATGGGTTAGACCCACTTTCACTGTACTGAGAACTGATCCAACCCTAGGGGTTCCACAACCACCCCAACAGATGTAACACAAAAAAAATGTCATGACATGATATTGACATATACTATTTTTTTGAAACTAAAACTAGAATATGGTAGGAAACTGAATCTTGACATTAAGACTGACAACTGAGACATGACGTGAAACTGAGAATGTGCTGACGTGAACCTGAAAACTAGACCTGATGACGTGGACTACTAACCTGAACATGACCTGAAACTGCGTGAACATGTTCTGAAGCTAACGTGCTCTACAGGACATGACTTCTAATGTAACCTGATCTGCTAGAAGGATCTGCAACCTTATGATTTGGTTACCTAATCTAAAACTGTATACAATGCCATGGAACTACATGAACTGAACCTGAATACCTTAACTTGAAGCTTTTAGTTTTGAACCTAGGTGTCTGAACTGAACATGCATGTGTTGAACCTGAAAGCTACACTGAACGTGCCTGACTGGAAGCTGAATACCTAAACTGATGAGTTCAATCTGAGTATCTGGACTGAAATTTCTTAAAATGAATCTAAATATTAAGCTAAACATGCATGAGCTGAGCCTGAATAATAAACTAAACCTACATGACTAGAATCTGAATACCTGAACTGAACATGACATGATAAATATGAGAATGTGACCTGATTACTGCTATTTACTATTACCAAACCACCCAAACCTATAGTAAAACTATCACAAACTCATGGTGGCTTGGATCTATCACAACCCGGGCATGAATCATAAAACATGGGAATGGCTACATGGGTTGCAATTCGTGAACTGGGAACTGTCACAAACTACTCGATATGATTTCTGACATGGCCTTGGATGCTATCATGAACTATTACCTAACAACAAGTTATTTTGATATGAACCCGAGTGTCGTGTTCTGAAGCTACATGTACTGAAATATGGATTCTAGGAACCTGTCGTACTACGTGATATGAACCTACATGATCTCATTTGGAACTATATAAGCTGTGAATTGACATGCTAATCTGACCAAAATCTGCATGATATATGTTGAATCTATCTTAGATAAATATAGACGACTAATCAAGGTCAAATTCTACATTTGTTCTGAAACTACCTGAACTGTATCTGATTCTCTACACTGAACATGACCTAACCCTGAACTAACCTAATCTGATATGAGCTACCTGAAATTAACATACATGACTGAAACTATATAGTCTGACTGGATTCTTGAACTACATGAACTGAGCACGACTATATGAAAACATGTTATGCAACTTTTAAAACATGCATATAATCTGAAAACTGTAATATGTGCTGAAAACATGTCATGATCTAAAATCCATAAACAGGTCTGTAAAAATATATTTCATAAAATTCTATACGTGAGCTGATAATACACCAATATAGTAGCCTATGGGAGCTGAAAGCTACCTAGCGGGATGATAAGTGCGGTTTATACCTACTTATTCCTGCATTCTTAGCTTACTGTTTTGTTAGATTCCATATCATTTCATGTATTTTGTAGTTTCTTTTATGTTTTATTTGTTGGAAGCATTGGAACATGGATCTTGAGGAATTTGTACGTGTTTTGGGACCCTACGGATCAACGGAAGCACGAGGGAAGAGCGAAAAATGCAGAAAAATAGCAACTGGGAAATTACTCTGGTGTCGCTACGCCCACTTCCTGGCTTTGTGACGCCCAGTCAAAAATCTGCCATAGTAATTTCCCGCAAGTTGGGCACCTCAACGCCACTTTTCGGCTCCGTGGCGCTGCACAGACTTCTAGAAACATCAATTTTTAGGGTTTTACATGCACAATGACTCCAAGACTTTTCTATAAATAAATAAGCTCGTCCAAAACCATGACGGAGGAGGCTAATACACAGAAAAGACTCAAAAACACATATTTTAGAGAGATCCATAGAGGATGATTGAAGAGCGACAAGAGGAGACAAAGGTAATGACGTCCGAAGAGGAAGGGATTCAATTCGAATTTTATCATCTAGTTTATTTCTTCAACTCTAATGATTTCCATTATGTTCATGACCCTATTTTTATTATTTTTATCTTTAGTCATAAACTAACTCCATTATTCTAGAGGACAGTGTAACCTAATGGTTGAAACTATGTGTTGTTTGCTAATTTTATTTTTATGAAGTTTTGAATTAGTTTATTTATATTCTTTTGTATTTAATGCTTCTTGTTTGCTGGCCACAAATTCAGATGATGAATGTTTATAATCTATCGCTCGGGAGAGAGAGATTTTGAATAGGATCTAGAGGATATAACCTAGGATTTTTATAGAGTTTGGGAGAATCTATAATTCCTTTGAAGTCGTTACGAAAGAATCACATAACTTAATGAATTATTGATTACTAAATTTTTCTAGGGATATCGAAGTCGGTAAGTGATAATCTTTTCACTATTGCTCGGGAGAGGGAGTGAAATACCTTAGGATTCTTGACTTATAAACAATGCAACTGAATAAGGATTAACTGACATAACAAATACATAGGGGATAGCAAGGAGAAATCAGACTCTAGAATCTCTCGTATATTGGTTTCTCATCATATTTTATTTATTTATCTTTTAGTTTTAACTTAGTTTATATTAAATTACTTTCTAAATAAAGTTAAGTTTATCAATTATAGTACTTAGTGTGAGTTTGATCACAATCCCTATGGGTTCGACACTCTTTCACTCATCTTTACTAAAACTTGACACCGTACAGTTACGGTACGATAGAAAATATTGCAATAAGTTTTTGAAACTACACAGTCCGACTGAAATTAACATACATGAACTACATATGCGCTACATGAAATTAACATACATGACTGAAACTACATAGTCTGACTGGATTCTTGAACTCCATGAACTGAGCACGACTATATGAAAACATAATATGCAACTTTTAAAACATGCATATAATCTGAAAACTTTACTATGTGCTGAAAACATGTAATTATAATGAAAACATGTCATGGTCTAAAATCCATAAACATGTCTGTAAAAATAATTTTCATAAAATTCTATATGTGAGCTAATAATACACCAATATAGTAGCCTATGGGAGCTGAAAGCTACCTAGCGGGACCTATCACTGTGTAGGCCATGAAACTGATTTGAAATACTGAACTGCTAAGCCTATGGCGGTGATCAGTGCCCCATAGACTATTTGAACGGACTTGAGACTCTAAAGTTCAGAGGATGTCACTAAACTGGTGTTTGAGAATCATAAGCATATATTTATAAAAATATTTTCTAAAACATAAACTAAAAGTGTCATGAAATCATCGAAAATCATAATACGTAAACATGAACATTGAAAATCAAATTCTACAATCTAACATGCATGATACGAGAATAATCTAACTTTAACATGAAAAGCATGATGACAATAGAATTCTGAGTGCACCATTGACATATTTAGCTACGTGATCTAAATGTTATACATAAGCTAGTAGTCTTGAAATACATGTGTTGAGATCTGCTGAAACAAGTATTCTAGTTATACTATTATTAACATAAGCTAAAAATGACTAAAAAATTAATTCATAAATTAAAGGCATGAACTAAAAATGAAACTAAAATTTTAAGTTACAATGCATAAACTAACACATAGGTTGAGGACACGACATGGAGACGTGAATAAAATTCCTTAATTGAGTACTAAAACTAGATACAATGGGTTGATTTCATGAAATAAATATAAAATCAAATGAAACTTATTTAACTAAGAAACATAAAGAGAAAATGGAAATGAAGTATCCACTCACAGACTGACGTTCGCTACTAGCGTGCCTGAATGCTATTGAAATGACTCCTACGAAGTATCTAAGGAAACATGTATTCAAGTATAGTTAGCACACTCAAATAAATGAAACTGAATGGGATCACGAATTTCGTGAATGAATGAAAATACGGTTATGCATGCAGACATGCTGACATGATAACTGGGATGTTTAATTAACATCCAAAACTATATTAACATGCTGCTTAAAGTAACTAAACTGCCAATACTACATGACGTGCTTATACTGAGGCTGATGGGACATTTCAGAGAAGCTGATTTAGCCGCTTGAAATGTTCAAAGCTATCCATCAAAATCAAATGCCCAATTGGCCTTAACATTCAAGCCAATCGTTTAGCTAAGACAAAGGTACACACCTACACAAGTGTATCATCAACACTTAATACATTACCATATTTATCAATACGCAACATACATTAGGGGTGGCAAAATGAATAAATGAATCGAATTCGTGACGAATACTAAACAAATTGAATCGTAATGCACTAAATTCAAATTTGATTTATTTATTAAACGAATCCCGATATTAGGATTTGAATTCGATTCATTTAATAAATGAATATTCGTATTCGATTCCTTTAAATAAAATTAAACGAATTGAATCAAATTCGATTATTTTAATAAACGAATATTCGTATTCGATTCGTTTATTCGTTTAATGAAAATTAAATACAAAATCAATAGCATATTCATTGTTCTAGATTAAAAATCCTTACAACATGCATATTAAAGCATATTCATTGTTATAGATTTAAAATCCTCCTTATAACAAACTCCTTAATCATTGTAATTTGGTAAGAAAAATGATGAATCCAGAAACATTATTTTTGAAGAAAAAAATAAATATTCGGTGAAATCTTCTCAATCAATACTCGAAACCATAACTATGAAATCTGATGAGTGGTTTTCGAACGCTCTAAACAGAGCTGCTGGTGTCATTTTGAATCAAGGGTTTATGGATTCTGCTTCGGTTAATTATTTGCAAGGTCTTGATGACGAGACTGTCACGACGAAAGTCGCTGTTGTATCTGACACCGGCGGTGGGTGAGGTGTGTTTAAGAAGGTGTAAGATGTACACTCGGTATCAGATTCTTTGATGATGGGAACAGTGTGTTTGTGGTGGTGGGCAAGAAAATTGGGTTTGTGGTATTGCCATGGGGAGAAATTTGGGCAGATGAATATTAGTGGTGGTGGGCGAAAGCTGCAACAAGAAGATGGGTTTGTGGTATTGCTGTGGGGAGAAAACTGAAAAGAGAAGGCGGCTTAGTGAGACTTGGGATATAGTTTTAGGTTTAGGTTTAGAATTTTTCTTTATATAGTTAATTTTTTATGTTATAAGTATGTAATTACTAAAATATCCTTCTTCTTAAATACCTTAGTTCAAAAATTATAATGGTTAATTTGTAATATAATTAAATGGATATTAAACGAATTGAATTCAGATTCGATTAGTTTATAATTCGTTTAATAAACGAATTCCAAACGAATAAATGAATTGACAAACTCAAATTCGGATTCGATTCATTTAATAAACGTATCGAATCGAATTGACCCATTTATTAAACGAATCCATTTTTCCAAACCCATATTCACTTTAAAGCGAATCGAATCGAACGAATAAATAAATTCTGACCCAAATTGCCACCCCTAACATACATAACCCAAGTCAATATCAAACTCTCATACATAATCCTTCACGTCATTAATGAAAAAGAGTCAACACACTCAACCATAACTCCTTACACAACAAAGGCATTACCATGCCTACAACCAAGCTAAGGATTCTTGGAGTTTCTTTCAACATAATAATTTACCAACGTACTAGGCACCTAATAGATGATTTATATTATCATCAAATCATAAAAAAAATAATTTCAAACTTCTACTCCCCTTCATCTAAGGTTCGGCCAACACAACAAATTTGCACCCATGAAAAGTCTCAACACTACTTAAAATAAACTCATGTTAAAACATTATCTAAAGCATGAATAATCATCAAAATACGAAAATAACACCCCCAACCAGCCCATGAAATCCAACTTAAGCATCCCAGTGTAGGAAAATTAGGCATTCACCACTATAAAGCTTTAATCCATGTTTACAACATCATAAAATGCATGATAATGTATGCTAAACACTAAATCAAGCTAAAATGCATTATTTGGATTTCTAGGGTTCATAACTACGAATTTTGGGGAAATGAAATCAAGCTCAAAATATGAAAATTATGAGGAGCAAAAAGAAAGAGAAGCTTAGATACATGAGGAGAATCTTGGAATCATCCTTACTTTCTTCAACAATGGCATGAGAGAGAGGCAAAAATTTGAGTGTTTTGTGAAGCTAGCAAACATTTTGATGAAGAAGAGAGAGATGAGTGAATATTGGTCTATTTATAAGCAAATGGATGATTTTTTAATTGAAATGAGTGGCTACGATTGTGCCATTTGTAAAAAAACGTAAGGCATTTCAAAATGAATAATAACATCATGGAATTCTTATAATTGTTGACTAGGTTTTGATCCGAATTTGGGAAAATGATCAACGTGAAAGTTGTAGGTCTCGGTCTTAAATTTTAGATTATATAAAGATCACAAATATCAGACATCGTATGAAAGAGTTACAGCTAAATTACTAAAAGGTTACATGTAACTTAGTTGAGCTAAAAAGAAAGTGTTGAAGTTGAAAATTTATCATGAATCTCTGGTCAGGATTTCTATAGTATGAAACCCATTTATACATGATTATGTGAATAGTAACATCTCATATATGATGAATTACGGTGCCATACATGTCATGACTGAGCGAAATGTTACACCACTAATATGGACCACATGTGATTTTCACTCATATTCTACTGACATTTACACCCTCTCATCTAGGGATTTGAGGAACTCTCTCAAGCGAACCTTCCAATGAGGGTACTCGGTCCCATCAAATAACAGTGGACAATTTAAGGTTAACTTCTTTCCATAATTAATGAGTCAAGGATCGAATTTAGACTCTGATACCAATTAAAAATTTATATGGCTCTAAGGTTCTGACCCTATGCAGAATTATTCAAACCAATTTTATTTAAGACACGTCAAAGGTAGAGTTAATATAGTACGATTCAATCAACCACCCTTAATTCTAATCAATTGTCACAATCTCAATTAAAGTAATAATTAAGGAGAGAAAAGTGAATGAACAATCAACACAAAGATTTTATTGACAGAGTGGAAAACTCTAACAGAGCCAAAAATCACTCCGGATATAAGCTTCCACCCAAATGCAATATAATAGAGAAAACTTACAGTAATGATATAAGACCTATGACAACACCTTTGCCTACTCAAATATCTCTAAATTGTCAAAACTCAAAGAACTCCCTAACTTGCACCAAGCAACCTTCTTCAAAGCCTATGAAGTCTCTTAGTGAATCCAATCTGTGAATTCGCGATGCTGAAACTCTGACTACCAAACACCTCCTCAGAACTCTGAAGGATTAGGGTTTGGCTAAGAGTTGTGTTTTGTGTTGATGGTTTATCAAAACACAATCTCACCAAAAGAAAAAAAAAAAGACAATGGAATCAATTAAGTCTTCTAGGTGATTTCAAAAGAGGGTGGAAACAAAAGATATTATGGGTCTGAATAATAAGTTTTCAACCCTGATAAAGTGGCTATGTGTCTCTTTTTATAGCTGGGGTTTTTTTGTGACTTCAAAAACACGTCCAAAATAATCAAATCATGTACGGGCGTTCGAACAACGTGACAAACGCGAATGTTTTCGCAAAATCTTTCGAACGCCATGTCGAATGCAACTTGAACGCGAAGCCTCTGGATAATTTGTTTCGAACGAAACTCAAATGCGACTCGAACGGATGGCCTCCAGAAGCTTTAGTTCGAATGTCATATCAAATGTGACACTAACGCTGAGCTCTGAAATCTTTATCCGATTTCTTCCAAATATCATCCAATCAGCACCAATTCTTCAAGACCCATTACAATTTTATTGGACATATTTTATTACGGAATTTACCAACCAAAACTAGACCCAACAGTCTGCTCAAATGATTTTGTGAAAATCAAATTTTACTCCAATTGAATCAATGTCCTAGTTTCGATTTCAATTCCAGTTCTCTCCACATTGATTAATTCCCTCACTTGGTTTTCATTAGAGCCTGAGCTGGAAACAAGTGGGATGCTCGCAGGTGACTCAGTAATATTCATCTCCTCAGGCAGAATTACCTAATTAACAAAACGACTCATCGGCCATTGCGATTCAGTTGGTAATTAACACCCTGAAACCTCTTTTCAAAATTGTTAGCTCCAGCAGCTGAACCCATGAAGCCTGATGTGTTGACTCCTATGAACTTGCTGCAAAGTGCGTTGGTAAGCAAAAACGGGAACCAGAACCAGAACCAGAACCAGAACCAGAAACTGAATCCATGTTAATAGACCTCTCCATGTTACTAGTAGCAATCAGGCCACCTTATAACCACCACAGCACCAGCATATAAATCCAGCCATTGAGCAAAGCCCAGCGATTTCATCATAATGATTAACTTCGCCATTTTTTTTTTAATCTGCCACGTGTCTCTCATTTATTGGATGTTTTTGGGTGGTTATTACACAGAACTTATAAATCGCTCACATCTACCAACTTAAAAATTGTTCACCCAATGATTACTAATTATTAGAATAAACAACTTTAAATATGTAATAGATCATTTTAAAGGATTATGGGCTATTAAATTTTTCTAGCGTAAATACATAAGTGTGTTTATGTACTAGACCTATTTATATTTACAAAATTGATACTTCCACAAAAATGAACACAAAAAACACTTGAAGACAAGTAAAAGTATTTGCTTTTAGTTAAATTTTGTTTACCATTCAATTATTTTTTTTTTTTATAAAAAATATACCATCGATACAACTTCAAAGTTGATGTTAAAACTGGGATTAGTTGCTGGCCTATCGTATCTGGAGACTTGCAAATTGTAATAAAAACAGTTAGTTAAGGAAGTAGGTGTTGAATTATCACTTGCATTTACATTATATTTATGTTGGGTGGGTAATTGTTTGTTTTTTTTTTTTTTTTTTTTTTTATTTTTTTATTTTCCAAGTTATTGCTTACTTAAAAGAAATAATATAAATAATAGATTTAGAATCTTGACAAAGAAATTAAAAAGAATTCATGAAGTGATCATAAGATCATAGTTCAGAGTTGCTGTACTTTAGGGTTAGGAAAATTACCCCGACCTAACTCATAAATTTCGGGTTTGGATCGGGATCAAGTTGTGGATTGAGTAGGTGATTTAAAGTTTTGTTACCCTATCAAATTTGAGCAGGATCCGGTCAGATTGATTCCAACTCGAACAAACCAATCGGGTCAAGAAATTGACAAAAAAGTACATAATATTTTACCCGAAAGTGATTAGGCTCAACTTGAATTAATCTGAATTAATTTGACCCGAACTCGATTCAAATTTTTCGGGTAATATTTTTGGTATAATTTCTTCCTACTTAATAGGTTTTCCCACTTCTATACTTAATATTAAAGAGTGTTAGGACGAAATATAGGTCCATTAGAGGTATATGATATCGCTTAATTTTATTCGAACTAAAAATTAATTTAAAAGTTGATTTTGCCAATCTACACTGTAATATCCTGAATTTTCAAAATATTTATGGAAGGTTTCTGGATCGAAGTTAAGGTTTCAAAATGAAATGATAGAATAAGAGTTTAAGTGGAATTTCGTTACATTGGAAAGCTCGTGATTTCGAGATCCAATTACATGAATTTTTATATAATTATTATGAGGAAAGTTTGTTATTTTAACTATAAAAATAACAAATGAATTCTGATTGAGTTGATTTTTGAATCTTGGACTTATTTTTCTGAGATGAAGAACTATTGTGATGAATACTTAACGAAATTTACATCAAAAGGGCCTCAAAATGCAAATTACTGAAGTAGTGCACTTGCAGTGACCTTTTAGTAATTTCACGAGAAATTGAATGCAAATTCCAAGAGTTTATTGTATAAACCTAGAAGTTTTCCCTAATTCAAAAAAGAACCAAACCCTTTATACATATTGGGGATGACGACAAGAAGAAGAAGTGGTCGGTAGCCAGCCTTCTGGCCATCGCTAGCCTGGTACGACACCATCGGTTGTTTGTCCGGCCACCATGCATCATTTGGTGGTCGGAGGCCGGCCTGTGGTGGCCGGAATCGTGCGAAATGGGCAGAAAAAGGATGCGACTTATCGGGTCCAATCCTGCCTTGTTTCTCAACCTCACAGAATAAGCCACCTATCAAAACGAAGCTTTTCAACAAACATTACGAGGTTGTCAATGCAGAAATTTGATTTTGTGTTCGGATTTTTCTGGATAAAGAAAAATCAAACTGTTATGGGTCCCACGAACCTTGACACCTCTGATTGTTGTTCCAGCACATTCGTGGATGTATTTCGAGTCTATTTGTACCCTCGAAAGCTCGGAAAATTCATTATTTTGGGTGTAATATGATACGTTATCGAATGTGTGGATACTTCATGTATTTCCATGATACATTGAATTTCCATGAATTGAGTTAATTATGAATGAATGGATACAATATGTGTAATAGATTGATTTTGAATGAAATCGAAATATTCGGGATCTGTCCGGGACGATACTAAAGTTTTCCTATAAATTTCAATTTCGTGTATTTTGATTCTCATGTAAATGTAATGATCGATATGGGTTATCTATGATGATATACTGATATTTGAATAATTCTGGAAAGGTTCGGAGGGTTCAGAATCCTTTCTGAAGCATCTTCGGAAATATTTTTCGGAAGATTTTTCGAAAACACGTAATTTAAAGATTTAAGCAACTGGTTGATTTAGAATAGTATGTAATGATGTATTAAGGATATTGGAATTATTTTAGGAGAACAATGACAGATCCAAAATATTCAGGATCCGTTAGTAACGTTTTTAATTTTTTCGAAGGATTTTATCATTTTAAGTCGGAAAGTGAATATGATATTATGGATTTATAGTGTATGATGTTCTAAGAGTAATGAAACTTAAATCATTGAAATAGGATTTGATTTGAGTTTTTCGGGAATATCTGAAAATTTATAATAGTTAAGTCGGGAGTTCCCTAAAAGGGTGATTCTAACCATATTTCGTCATTTGTTTTGACAGATTTGGCAAGGATTAGAAGTATTCACTAAGCTAGGTAAGAACTTTATATAATGAGGACCTTAGGTATTATTTGTTGTCAAGTTCTTATATGTAAATATAAATAAATAAAATATATATATATATATATATATTTATTGTGCTTGAGATGTGTTGACAGATTTGACATTAGTTATAAGTGAAGTATGTTGCATTAGTAAGAATTGTGATTTTCCGATGTTGGTGAGTTGAGAAAGTTTCAGTTTCGTGTATATAAAAGGTTATGTTCACAAGGTCAGATGAGAAAAGTAAATTTATGTTATTCCATATATATGCATATGTTTCTAATATGAGAAGTAAGTGATATTTTCTGAGCTTCTGAAAGTAGACCCGACCAACAGTTTGGTCCGGTTCCGAATCGGAACCAAACCCAACGGTTCCTGATTCAATAAGTATAAGAGTGTCGAAGTAATAAAATAACCCGGTAAGTCCGGGGTCGATCCACAGGGAATAAATTTAATAAGATAAAATAATAATTCAACTAATAAAATAAAAATAATAAAATAAAATAAAATATTATGGTTAAAGGATCCACTCTTGATATTTCAAATATAAAATAATTTTACTTTTTATAAAATATGAATTATAATTATTTCCCAATCAATTTATTTCATAATTATCATGTATTAATTATGCCAACGCATGTGATCCGTCATGTAGATAATTAGTCCTGCCAATGTACTAAATATTCCAAAATATATAAAACCAGCCATATAGGCGGTAACAAAGTTTGTCAATAATTAATTCAGATCTTTGATAGTCCACTCTCTCTCATTTATGAGATTCAAGTATTATATATGTCAATCGGGGACTGTCTACAGCTAGTCAAGAGTCCTGAATAAACTAGAAAGAGTATCAATTTTATTTGGGAAATTATCATTTATAATATATAATATAAATAAAAATCATATTATTTTCATACCAAGAGCTTCACCCTTTATCATAGCAGGATACAAATTTACAAAATATGATATAAATAAAAACACCAATGATTTTATGAATAAAATAAAAAGAAATTACAAAAGAAATAAAATAAAATAAAACACACAAGATACTTATCCCAAATCTCCCGAAAGGGAAAAATGAAATAACGCATCTGAACTGGATGAGAGCTATCCATTTTTCTTCTTACCTCACTGAGGTGCCGAACACCTCCTTTTATAGGAGGCCTCAGCACCAAATTGCAAATGCAATTGCATAAAGCTATGTAATAATGCATTGCATTATATATATATATATATATATATATATAAAATATTGGTGGGACCTCTAAAATATTATATATAAAAATCTCGGTGGGACCTCCTAAATATATATATATATATATTATATATATATATATATATATATTATAATAATACAATATATATGTAGCTAAATACATCATAAGCTTATTTTGTCGCCAATTTAAACATGGTGAATGTTTTCAATTTCGATTTGAATTTAGTTGTCACGCTCTTTTTAGATTTTATGGGTATTGGAATTCAGTTCTCATATCCATTTTTCATGTTGAGCTTCCGAAGTAGTATTTTACTTACACAATAAATAAAGATACACAATAAAAATATACAAAACATAAATTCATTTTTTATTTCACAAATGTGCTAAATTAAGGGGATTAATGAAACTACAAGTGTCAAATGATTAATGTTTCTTTTAATAAATGTGCACTTTTTTGTGTTCATCATACTCTCAACCAATTTATTACTAGTCCCTAGTAATTTAAGTGAAAAAATAAAAAATTCTTATCCAAGTTAGCAATTTTTTTATTTCTTTCTAAATTATCAAATTAGATAATTTTCATGCATTTTTTACCATTCTTCCATACACACATAAGACAAAGTATCAATCAATTCATTATGCCCACAATATTCGCAGGTTTTTTTAAAAATAGAATATTATTTTTGTCAAAAAGTTATATCAGAATTTACAGCTTTTGGCAATGACAGATTATTTATATACAAAATAGTTTTTTTTTTAAATAATAATACATCTTCAATTATTGTAACGAGCTTTGGGCCAGTGATGTTAGTGTCCTAGACATGCCACGGGATCTCTAAGCGTGATTCGTGTGTGAATTAATCGAAGAAAGTTGCTGAAAAAATTACTTTGATCGGTTTCAGGATTTCTAAAATTCCTTTGGATATAGAAGCTCCAAGCTTTAAATCGTGTTTCAAACTCTCGGGTGAGTTTCCCTATCACCTTAATTGACTGCTTGTAAGTGCTAGCTAAATGAATTTTTGCAACAAAACTTCAATGGAGGAGGAAGAAGCCACGGCAAGAGCAAAGGAAGAAGAAAGAGTTTGATGTGAATGGTAACTCTACTTTACTTCCAAAGTTGACTTAGTTTAAATACAAAGTTTATGTGTTGAAATGGGTTTGAGTGTTTTAGAAGTTAAACAAGCCTTATATTCAACAAATCAAATCCATAAATTAAGCTTAACCACTTCCATCACATGTCCAACAAGTTGATGTAAGTGAAGTGGGTCCCACCACTTTTAAATTCCAAATTTAAGTCGGCTAATTCAACACACAACTTCGCTCGGGCCCGGGTTCGTTTAATTCCGAATTAAACAAATTTGCCATTGTGACATAATTAAATATAATATAATTAAATAATTATGTCTCGTAAAATTATTACGAAAGTCGCTTACAAATTAATTCTAAATTAATTCGTTCGCCCGAATTAAAATCCAATTTTAATTCCGCTTTGAAATCTAATTTCAATTAATATATCCAATATATTATTTTAGCCCAATTAATTAAATAGTAAAATATAATTTCACTATTGAATTCATTTTGCCGATTAATTCTAAATTAATCGCGTTCTCTCCTCTCAACGAATTTAATCCCAGATAAATTCTCGACGCAATTAATCCTATATTAATTCTTTCCGTAATTAATCCCAGATTAATTTTCTCTCTCATAATTAATCTCAGATTAATTCTGTTCGAGTCAAATGTCATCGGTGAATCTTCGGGAAGCGACCCAAGAGATCCCTGGATATGTTGGCAGTAAATACGGTCATCGGACTATCCGAACACGTGCGTACCCGGTACCACTTTCTTACCGATTTACAAGACATGGTTGGCTTCTAGCAAAGCACCGTGCCTATCCAATTCTCCAGAAATATTTTTTAAAGGAATATATAATCTTTGTCAGACGTAGTATACTAGGTATTGCGTATTACGATCCAGTATCGAATGTCACATGCTAGGCCTAGGGCTGGAATTGTGTCTGCCTCGTACGAATCATATATCAGATCACTGGCAACTAGTCTCTATAATCGGATAATCATGACCTAGTCATAATATCCCGATGACTGCAGTACTTAAGAGTACTAGTTCCGTATCCTACGTGATCATTATCTCCATATGACTGAAGTGATACTTCCATCTTGACATCACACCCAATACACTACGATTCTCAGTATACCCAGAAGAGGCGTACACAGAACCTGTTAAAGCCTCGGATGACAAAAACCAAAGCGTACTGATTGTCGCAAGTATTAGCGATGCAAGTCTCAGGTTAAGACCAAATACACCTACCCTGATTTGGATTCCCATAGACACATAGTCATACTACCAATGGGATTTTGAGGGGTCTATCCAGAGCGAAACTGTTCTCGTACCATCGGCAAACAGAACCTTCTATCACACTTGCATAAGTATCCAATACTTAAATATACGAGAACTATGCTGTTAAGCTTCCATAACGCGCACAAGTGAAATACTAGCCTATTCCGCATTATCGATGTCCAGTCTCGATAATACTATGACTATGGATATTTAATGATTAAACCTTTCATGGATTTATACTGTCTCATATCTTATTAATCCGGTACTAATCATATAGACTTTTATAATTTGTATATCTAAGTAATCCAATTACAAAATGATAAAAGAGCGATTTCCTATGTCACATAGTTAATTTGTACAGAGAACACCATGTCTTTTACAAATAGTGATGCTATGGGTCATAATTGTCCAACAATCTCCCACTTGGCCTATAGCCATTCACTCAAGTGTCCAACACCTGAACTATGTACGGGTCGCTCATGCTTATGCTGAGATATCGCTTTCACCAGCGGATATGCAAAGTTACCATCTGAAACGATCTTTTGATCTTGACATCGCCACGATGTATGATCTCACGAATCAGATGAAAATGTTTGAAGTACATACTTGGATCGTTGATGAGACCGTAATTCTTTAGCCTGTGATGTAGCCTAGCTCAGCTGCTAACAGAACTACTCCTAATCTAATTAGGAATTTTATAGATCCAAAATATTTCTTCTGCTGCCTCAGCTGCAACAATATAATCCGCTTTTGTTGAATCGGTAACAGTAACTTACTTGGAAGATTTTCATCTCATTGTTCTATTGTTCAAAAAAAAATATGTACCCTGATTGCGACACAAAGTCGTCTTCATCGGTTTGGAAACTTACAACGGTGAACCCAGTTACCTCAAGTTCTCATTCTCCATAAATTAAGAAAGCATCCTTAGTTCGTCTAAGATACTCAAGGATTTTCTTTATATCAATCCAGTGACCATCACTTGGATCGGCCTGATTGTGACTCTATATGCTCAAAGCATATGAGACACCAGGTCGTGTACATGTTTGTCACAGTACGAGATCTTGGAGAGTTCCAACAACTTTTAGATCTATCCCAGTAGATCCTTATTCCTAGAATAAAGATTGCATCTCCCAAGTATTCCATGGAGAATGTTAATGAAAGCCAAGATTTCACTGATTGTAGCATGAGAATGTCATTGCCAATAAGCAATACATCATCAACATAAAGGACAATGAATGTTAGTGCGCTCCCACTAACCTTCTTATATACACAAGAATCATCTTCATTTTGAATGAAACCATATACCATTATGTGTTAGACAATTATGACCCATAGCGTCACTATTTGTAAAAGACATTGTGGTTTTTGTACAAATTAACTATGTAGCAATGGAAATTGAATTTTATCATTTTGTAATTTGATTACTTAAATATATAAATGATAAAATTCCTTATGATTAGTTCCGGATTATAAGATATGAGACAATATCAATCCATAAAGGTTTAATCATTAAATATCCATAGTCGTAGTATTATCGAGACTGGACATCGATAATGCGGAATAGACTAGTATTGCACTTGTGCGTGTTATGGAAGCGTAACAATATAGTTCTCATATATTTAAGTATTGGATACTTATGCAAGTGTGATAGGAGGTTGTGTTTACCGATGGTACGGAAACAGCTTCGCTCTGGATAGACCCCGCAGAATCCCATTGGTAGTATGACCATGTGTCTATGGGAATCCGCATCAGGGTAGGTGTATTTGGTCTTAACCTGAGACTTGCATCGCTAGTACTTACGACAATCAATACGTTTTGGTTTTGGTCGTCCAGGACTTTAACAGGTTCTGTGTATGCCTCTTCTGGGTTTATTGAGAATCATAGTGTATTGGGTGTGATGTCAAGATGGAAGTATCACTTCAGTCATATGGAGATGATGATAACGCAGGGATACATAACTGGTACTCTAATTGGTTGCAACCATCGAGATAATATGACATGGTCATGATTATCCGATTAAAGAGACTAGTTGCTTGTAATCCGATATATACTTCGTACGGGGCAGACACTATTCCAGCCCCAGGCCTTGCATGTGACATCTGATACTGGATCACAATACGCAATATTACGTATACTACGCCTGACATAGATTATATATTCCTTTAAGAATATTTCTGGAGAATTGGGTAGGCACGGTGCTTTGCTAGAAGCCAACCATGTCTCGTAAATCGGTAAAAACGTGGTACGAGGTACGCACGTGCGGATAGTCCGACGACCGGATTTATTGCCAACATATCCAGGGATCTCATGGGTCGCTTCCCGAAGATTCACCGATGACGTATGATTCGAGCATAATTAATCTGGGATTAATTACAGAGAGATTTTATATAGGATAAAATACTATTTGAAGAGAGAGAACGATTATCGGAATTAATCGATAAAATAATATATTCGATATATTAAACGAAATTAGATTTCGACGCGGAATTAAAATTGGATTTTAATTCGGGCAAACGAATTATTTTAGAATTAATTCACGAGCGACGTGAATAGTAATTTTACTTGGCATAATTATTTAATTAAATTTGATTTAATTACGTCGCAACGGAAAATTCATTAATTCGGAATTAGTGAACCCGAGCCCGGGATGTGTCACGGGCCCACTCGGATTTTGAATCAAGTGGGGCCCATATGTCACATCACTTGTCACTTTAATTACTTTTTGGTGATGAGTTTTGGTGAAGGAATGATGGTAACTTGTATGACACATTTGTGTGTAATGATGGGAATGACTTTTACCAAATTTTCAGATTTGGTATATCATTTGATTTTTGAAATCAATTAACACAACTCATTTACTCCTTCTCACTCTCTCATTCACGGTTTCACAAAAGAAAACACACTCTCTCTCTCTTTTGCTCTCATTGCCGAGAGTTGCAAGGAAGAAGATAGAAAATTTGTTGCAAATTTTATAAGTGCTAGCACACACAAGGGATCATTCAAGGTCATAGGGAAACCAACCTTTGAGCTTGGAATCACCATGAAAGCTTGGAGCTTGGATTACATCCCCAAGGAGGAGCTTGGCCGAAAGTTGGAGGAATAAATTTTTGTGTTTGACGCATCCAATATCCGATCAAAGTAAGTTTAATTTCGCCATTCTTACTTTCGTATTCATATTATTTCATTGATTTATATGATCTTGGGAATGTCTTAGAGACCCACAATGGTATCAGAGACTAATGAGCATGAAATATACTTAGGGTTTATATACTAAAATTTGGGTAAATTTGATTTGAGCATGTTTTAATCAAATTGTTTGTTTGAGTATGCTTGTATGTTAATAACTTGGAGTTATGCATGATCAATTTGTAGAAAAATAATTGGATTAATTTTGCCCAAAATGCTAGGCTTGGCCGAATGCTTCATAACTCCAATGTCATGGTATTTTTTGTTCTTTTGATCATTGGATGAGTTTAAAGACTTGGGATAAATTGATTAATGATTTAATTGGATTGAAATCGAAATCAGTTTTTAAAATCCCTCAATGCCGTGAGCTTCAAAGCATATAAATGAGATGATTTTTGTTTCAATAATGTTGGACATGTATTGATGATGAATAAGCATGATTAATTAATTAGATTAGTATTTTGGAAATGTTAATTTAAATAAGTTAATCATGGCTAAGCACTTTAATTAATTAAATCATGATATTTGGAATATTAAAATTTAATTAGTTGGGCTTAATTTAGAATTGGGCTTAAATTGTTGTATTTGGGCCTAATGGGCTTGGTTGGGCCAAGTTGGTTTAGGTCAATTGGATTGGATCCAAATTGGGCCTAAATCATTCCATTAAGTCCAAATATGACAAATGAGCCTTTTATGTTTAATTGGGCCTAACGGGCCGAAATTGGTTTCTTGGCAAATATGGTGATTCCTTAATTGGGCTTTGGTATTTGGGTTTGACCCATATTGACCAAAGTCCATGCCTTACGAAATTAATTGAAAGCCCATTGGACTTTAATTAAACGACATTGGATGTTAATTGGGCTTTGAGACCCATTTGGATTATATTTGGAATCTAAGTCGTAAAGGCGCATTAAAAGTGTAATTATTTAATTTGGAATTAAATATAGAATTAGTATTGAATACGAATTAAATTAGATTTAAATTGTAGTTCGATATAATTCAAGAATTCGTACTTTGAGTACTTATTCTGAAACGAGTTGGACTCGAGCAAATCAAATCGTTGTTTGAACATTGGATGATCACTTTATTCAAAGATTAATTAATTGGATTAGATTGATTGAATAACATGCTTTATGTGAATACATGGATGTGTTGAATAAATAATGTATATCGGATGGATATTAGAAGGAAAGGGCAATTTTGGAAATTGTTGTAAATTTAGAATTTATTAAATTGGACCTGCGTGTCCAGCCTTATCTCTCGATTCTTTGTAATTCTCTTCTCACATAATTCCCCTCAATGTTAATGAGGTTTCTTTAATTGTATTATGTAATTGGGTAGAAGTTAGAATAGTGCTAGCCGGGGAGAGGAAAATGAGTGATTTGTTCTAGGAACAATCTGTGAGATATCCACCCGCATATCATTATTAATTTATTTTCGCGCCTTATTATGCTTTTAGAATGCATGCTTAAAGGTGTATGATGAGACCTAACAAAGATAATAAATTGGTTGCCAATTTATGCGAAAAACCCAACAAATATTAAGCGTTTTCCTTCCATTGAGTGATTCTTACTCAAGATCCAAGATTGGCACTAGTTTGTTGGCCAAAGTCAAGACCTTTGTCCATCGCGGATGTGTTTGAATCATGAAGGCTTTGTTCCATATCGTAAGTCTTGTCCAAGTTGTGATTTGTTGGCCAAAGTCAAGATCACTTCTTGTCCATCGACATCGATTACGAAGCTTTCCAAAGTCAATGGGTTCCACTTAACTGGAATCATTAAGCTTGTTGTGCCAAAGCCAAGGCTTAGATGATTCAGAGGAAAAGGTTAGTAAAATATATTGGATATATTGGCATATATATTGTATATATGTTTCGGAGTTGGAGGTCCACCTACCGGATCTAGGAATTGGATGAGATCCAATTGATCTTAGAGATCTACCTAGTTAAATATCATACAGCTTGTTGGCCAAAGTCAAGGTTGTGTGTTATTTAACGGGATCCTAGCCCACTAGGAAACTAGGTTTCCCGAGTACTCAACATAGGGTTAGAGGCTCGCCGAAAAATAGTGGGAGGCTAGTATTGAATTTGTAATTTCGTTCAAATACTTAGCTTTACGCGCTTTCAAATTATTTCGTCAATTATTTTTATTAGTTGGACTAATATATTATTATTTTTCTTGTAACAGTTAGACTGTACCCATACATCGTTAATTGAATAGTTGAACTATTGCGGTTAAGATGACATGAAAGTTAAGCATTAGGGATATTTTCATGGGCGATAATGTCTTTAATGGCACAAACTTTCAAGACTGGGATATGAATATCAGAATTGTTCTGGGATCTGAGAAGTTACTCTACACTATAGAGAAACCTCTTAGGCCTAAGCCCCGACCTGATCAATTGCTTGAGCTAGAGCTTTGGAAGACTCATAGCGATGACAACGCGACTGCTCAATCGATAATGCTTGCCGCTATGACTCCGCAATTCCGTCGTCAAAACAAGGGATTGGATCCTTATGAGATGATAGAGAAGTTGCATGATCTTCACCGATCTAATCTTAGATCGCAAAGATATGAGTTGTAGAAGAAGCTCTTCCGCGCTCGCATGTCAGAGGATACGTCTGTTGAGCACCATGTGTCACAGATGATTGCTGACATTAAGCAGCTCGGACATATGGGCATCGTCTTCAAGGCTGAGACTTCAGTGGATTTGATCCTACAGTCTCTCCCCGACACTTGGAGTGGGTTCATCATGAACTATAACATGTTGAACCAAGACCAAACTCTTGGAGAGTTGATGTCCATTATGCGCGAAGCAGAAAAAGAGCTCCTTAAGGGCAAGAAGCGCGAGGTGCACTTTGCTTCAACATCTCATACTCCGAGGTCTTGGCCCAAGGCGACTGGAGGTGTTAAGAAGAAGAAGCATAAGAAGAAGGGCAATGCCAAATCGTCAAAGGGTTCTGGGAAACCTAAGGACAAATCCCAAGATGTATGTCTGTAGTGCGGGAAGCAGGGTCACTGGAAGCGTGACTGCCGCGAGTACAAGGCACACATGAAGGAAATCAAAGCGGGCAAGGCACCGACTTCAGGTATGTTTGTTATAGAAATAAACATGTCTACTACTAGTTTTAAAAATTGGATTTTTGATTCTGGTTGTGGTACTCATATATGTACTGATGTGCATGATCTGCAGATTTGTATGAGACTGGCCTCAAGAGAGATTGACCTCTGCGTTGGAAATGGGACACAAGTCGCCGTTTTGGCCGTTGGCACTTTTGTTTTGGAACTGCCATCGGGGCATGTACTTAAACTATCAGACTGTTATTATGTACCTAGTTTGACTAGGAATATTATTTCTGTATCTATGTTAACCCAATGTGGGTATACTTTTGTATTTAAAAACACTGAGTGTTTTATGTATAAAAATGATATGGAAATTTGCACAGCTGATGTAAATAATGGTCTTTATATTTTGAATATGAATCAATCTCAAACATATAATGTAACAAAAAAAAGGCTTAAAGTAAGTAACAATGATGAAACTTATATGTGGCATTGTCGTCTGGGACACATAAACAAGACACGTATATCCACACTTTCGAAGAGTGGGTACTTGGACGGATTTGATCCAAATTCATATGACGTCTGCGAATCTTGTTTATTAGGCAAATTGCATAAGTCACCTTTTAGCGGTAAAGGTGTTAGTGCCACTGAACTGTTAGTCCTCGTTCATAGTGACGTATGTGGGCCCATGTCTAGCCAGACTAGAGGTGGATATGAGTACTTCATAACCTTTACGGATGATGCATCGTGTTATGGTTATGTGTATCTTATGAGACACAAGTCGGAAACTTTTGAGAAATTCAAAGAGTTTCGACACGAAGTACAAAAACAGACCGGCAAAAGTATTAAGACATTACGGTCGGACCGTGGCGGCGAATACTTAAGCAATAAGTTTCTTGATTACTTGAAAGAATATTGTATTCTTTCACAATGGACTCCTCCCGAAACACCGCAATTAAACGGTGTGTCCGAACGGAGAAACCGAACTTTGTTAGACATGGTAAGGTCTATGATGAGTCGCACAGAGCTACCTATTTCCTTATGGGGATATGCATTGAACAGTGCAATACTTATTTTGAATAAGGTTCCGTCAAATTCTGTTCAACAAACTCCGTATGAAATATGGACATGAAAGAAACCGGGTTTCTCATTCCTGAAGATTTGGGGTTACTGGGCATACGTTAAACGTTTGGAAGATACCAAACTTGAACCCAAATCGGATAAATGCCTATTTGTAGGATATCCTAGGGAAACCAAAGGATATTACTTCTATCACCCACAAGAGAACAAAATATTTGTTGCTCTACATGCGGTTTTCCTTGAGAAGGAATTCCTAAATGCAGTGATAAGTGGGAGGAAAGTAGAACTCGATGAAAATCGGAGTGATACTGTTCCTGGCACAGAATCCTTAACGGAACATGAACAATTCATCAGGGATGAAACTGTACCACAATGTTCGAATACACAAGAACCGCGTAGGTCGGAGAGAGTCAGAAAACAACCTGAGAGGTATGGGTTTCTGATCTCACCTCATGTGGATATTAATCTTATTGAGGAAGATGAGCCGGCTACGTATGAGGAAACGATACAAGGTATCGACTCCGGTTTATGGCAAGATGCCATGAATTCCGAAATGGATTCCATATACACCAACCATGTTTGGACACTGGTTGATGCACTAGAAGGCGTAAAGCCTATTGGTTGCAAATGGGTCTTCAAGAAGAAGACTGACATGGATGGAAATGTACAAACGTACAAAGCTAGGCTTGTAGCGAAAGGGTATCGTCAACGACATGGTGTTGATTATGATGAAACTTTTTCACCAGTTGCCATGATTAAATCCATTAGGATAATGCTTGCTATTGCTGCATGTTTCGATTACGAGATATGGCAGATGGACGTCAAAACTGCTTTCCTTAACAGAAACCTTTTGGAGGATGTTTATATGCAACAGCCTGACGGTTTTGTCGTACCAAGACTTGCAAACAAGTTTTGTAAGTTAAATCGATCCATTTATGGATTGAAGCAAGCATCGCGGTCTTGGAACCAACGTTTTGATGAGATCATAAAAGAATATGATTTCGTTCAAAAGGATGATCCTTGTGTATATAAGAAGGTTAGTGGGAGCGCACTGACATTCATTGTCCTTTACGTTGATGATGTATTGCTTATTGGCAATGACATTCCCATGTTAACATCGGTGAAAGCTTGGCTTTCATTAAAATTCTCCATGAAGGATGTGGGAGAAGCAGTCTTTATTCTAGGAATAAAGATCTACCGGGATAGATCTAGAAAGCTGCTTTGACTCTCCCAGAGCACGTACATTGACAAAGTGTTGAAGAGATTCAACATGGATCAGTCCAAGAGGGGACTGTTGCCAGTGTCACATGGCGTCACTCTATCTAAGGACATGTGTCCTAAAACTCAAGATGAAATAGACAACATTAGTCGGATACCGTTCGCCTCGGCAGTCGGATTAATCATGTATGCCATGATATGTACGTGACCTGATGTCTCATATGCTTTTAGCATGTGTAGTCGCTATCAGGCCGATCCAGGTGATGGTCACTGGATGGCGGTTAAGAATATCCTTAAGTATCTTAGACGAACTAATGATGCTTTCTTAATCTATGGAGATGGAGAACTTGAGGTAACTGGGTTTACCGATGCAAGTTTCCAAACCGATAAAGACGACTGCAAGTCGCAATCTCGGTATATATTTTGTTTGAATAACAGAGCAGTAAGCTGGAAATCTTCCAAGCAAGAGACTGTTGCCGATTCAACAACAGAATAGAAGTATATTGCTGCAGCTGAAGCAACAAATGAGGCAGTTTGGACTCGTAAATTCCTAATTGGATTAGGAGTAGTTCTTTAGCAGCTGAGCCTGTTCCATTGTATTGTGACAATAACGGGGCTATAACGCAGGCTAAGGAACCGCGGTCTCATCAACGATCCAAGCATGTTCTTCGACGTTTCCATCTCATTTGTGAGATCATACATCGTGGCGATGTGAAGATCGAGAAGGTCGCATCAGAGGACAACATTGCAGATCCGCTAACGAAAGCTATTCCTCAGCAAAAGTTTGAGCGACATGTACATAGTTCAGGTATTAGATGCTTGAGTGACTGACTATAGGCCAAGTGGGAGATTGTTAGACAATTATGACCCATATCGTCACTATTTGTAAAAGATATTGTGGTTTTTATACAAATTAACTATGTAGTAATGGAAATTGCATTTTATCATTTTGTAATTTGATTACTTAAATATATAAATGATAAAAGTGTAGGGGTTTTTATTGCGGTATCCGGCAACGCAGCGGAACTGTGGAAAATCAAATTTTTCTATTTCAAAACTTTTTTTCGGATTAATAAAATAAACTTATTTATTTTATTATCCAATACTTAAATTATGAAATCAAATTCAATAAATCAAATTTATGTGAATTTATCGAATTGCCCTTAAACGTTATATTTTGTTCATTTTAATCCGAAATTGTTCGAAATGATTTTGGATGATTCTAAATCATTACAAATATGAATTTAACATGTCCTACACATTGAAATATAAATTGCAACAAAAATTCCCAAAATAATAGCCCAAGGCCGAGAGCACCAAGGGGGGGGGGGGGTTTGTGCATTTTGCACTTTCATGGTTCAAAACACATCAAGGAAAAATCCAATCAACCCAATATTTTACATGCATCATATACACATCCAAATACACCATATAAATGAAAAGCCCCAAATTTAGAAGTGGTCTTAAACCCTAATTTTTCAATTTCTTCAAATTGGACAAATTAGACCAAATTGCTTAAATCAATTACTTTAATCATGTTTCTTCCATCCAATTAAAGTCTCAACACAATGAAATAACTATAGATCAAATCTAGGTCATTTGAGAGTGGGTCAACAACTCTAGATTAGCAACTAGTTTCTAAAACCATGAAAAGAATGTTTATTACTACACTAGTTACATTCTTCCAAGTTCATACATGCTTAACACTTTCATCAAACTTACATTCAACAAAAACACAAAGAATAAAGAAAAGAATAACATGAGAACATCACAAGATGTAGCCTAGAACATAAGGAACATTTTCCTTTCTAATAGCAAGTTAAGAAAACTTACTAAAAATCAAGCTTTTCTTTGTTTTTCCTTTTCTTTCTCTCAAGCTTCTTTTTCTTTCTTTCAATGGAGTTTTGATTAAAGTGTATTAGGTTATATTTTCCAAATGAAAAAACAAAACAATTTATACTTGATAAAAATGGCCTTGGCCGAAAATACCAAAGGAAATTAACAAGTAAATTTTGTTTTAATTTCATTTCAATTTCAAGTTGTCAAGTTGATAAAATATCATTTACACTTTAAAGATATTTCTAACAAAGTCAACAATGACAACTTAGCCATTAAAACAAATATCTAAATCTTAAGATATTTATATTTTAATTAATTTAATTATTTAACAATTAATTAATTAATTAATTAATTAAATACAAATATATCAAATATATGTATTATATTTACATTAAATATTAAATACATATATACATTTATGATATTAGTCAAATATCTTAATTTGACTATTAATTAATGTGTATTTAAATTAATCAAGTATTAAATGTAAATACACAAAAATTAAGGAAATGACTATCGGGTCCTTAAACATGTATTTTGCGTTAAACCTTTAAACAACTTTATAAATAATCAATATTATTTATAAATGTTGCTCTAGTGCTCTACGAGTATATTTCATTATTGAGACTCTCTAGATTCAGGCATATCCGTCACGAAATCCAATTTCGTGTCCATAATTTAACCACCCGTAAATTATGACGATCACAGATAAACTTGCTGAATCATACAGGTCGTGGTCATGGCAAATGTATAATTCCTCCGTCACAGGTATCCTGATATATCCCAGAGATATAGATGTAAACGTCAAATCTCTATAGGGATTATCCAGTCGACTATTCTATTAGCAATCTCAAAAAGAACATTTAGAACTAACTTCTAAATTGTACCATGGGCCCATGGATTTATCTGATTGCTAATCATATGGACTACCTATGCTCTGTTACACAGAACTGACGGATCCTATCTTGATATGCACAGGACATCCTGAGGATCTATCTACACCCAACGAACAAGCGGAGGTCTGATCTTAATAGATCGATGACGTGACTGTCATCTAAGTGTAGAAGATGTCTCATGTGCCCACAGTGGCATCTCAAGTCTAAGAATCACAAGTGCTACTCAACCCGACAAGATTCTTATTGACGTTGGTGTACCATCCATTAAGAATCTTCGGTGAGTCGTTCAGTGTTTATCCGCTATAAACACCTACACGTCTATACTAGTCTCCAAGACTTATGGTTCATTGAGAAACCATTGGAATCATATATTCCAGTATACGACATGTACCGGTCTCAATGGGTTTACTTTACTGACCAAGTAGTGTAAACCTTGACCAGGAACTGTCTGAGAATGACAACGTCATGATACAACTCAATGTCAGTTGCGACACTTTTGCAACTGTACCATGACTAGTCATTATAAGGTCATTACGTCTTTACCATATTTAAAGATGCATTATATTATAGAAACTGCATATATTATTCAAAATAATAATGTTTTACAGAAGTATTCATAAAGAAATACAACCGCGAATTGGCGCTGTGAGCACCAACCCCAACAAAAAGTCCTTATGATTATTTCCAGATTATAAGATATGAGACAGTATCAATCCATAACGGTTTAATCATTAAATATCCCGAGTCGTAGTATTATCGAGACTGGACATCGATAATGCGGAATAGACTAGTATTGCACTTGTGCGTGTTATGGAAGCGTAACGATATAGTTCTCATATATTTAAGTATTGGATACTTATGCAAGTGTGATAGGAGGTTGTGTTCACCGATGGTACGGAAACAGCTTCACTCTGGATTGACCTCGCGAAATCCCATTGGTAGTATGACTATGTGTCTATGGGAATCCGCATCAGGGTAGGTGTATTTGGTCTTAACCTGAGACTTGCATCGCTAGTACTTACGACAATCAATACGTTTTGGTTTTGGTCGTCCAGGACTTTAACAGGTTATGTGTACGCCTCTTCTGGGTTTATTGAGAATCGTAGTGTATTGGGTGTGATGTCAAGATGGAAGTATCACTTCAGTCATATGGAGATGATGATAACGCAGGGATACATAACTGGTACTCTAATTGGTTGCAACCATCGGGATAATATGACATGGTCATGATTATCCGATTAAAGAGACTAGTTGCTTGTAATCCGATATATACTTCGTACGGGGCAGACACTATTCCAGCCCCAGGCCTTGCATGTGACATCTGATACTAGATCACAATACGCAATATTACGTATACTACGCCTGACATAGATTATATATTCCTTTAAGAATATTTCTAGATAATTGGGTAGGCACGGTGCTTTGCTAGAAGCCAACCATGTCTCGTAAATCGGTAAAAATGTGGTACGAGGTATGCACGTGTTCGGATAGTCCGACGACCCGATTTACTGCCAACATATACATGGATCTCATGGGTCGCTTCCCGAAGATTCACCGATGACGTATGATTCGAGCATAATTAATCTGAGATTAATTACGGAGAGATTTTATCTAGGATAAAATACTATTTGAAGAGAGAGAACGATTAATTTGGAATTAATTGATAAAATAATATATTCGATATATTAAACGAAATTAGATTTCGACGCGGAATTAAAATTGGATTTTAATTCGGGCAAATGAATTATTTTAGAATTAATTCGCGAGCGACGTGAATAGTAATTTTACTTGGCATAATTATTTAATTAAATTTGATTTAATTACGTCGAAACGGAAAATTCGTTAATTCAAAATTAGCGATCCCGAGCCCGGATGTGTCGCCGGCCCACTCGGATTTTGAATCAAGTGGGGCCCACATGTCACATCACTTGTCACTTTAATTACTTTTTGGTGATGGGTTTTGGTGAAAGAATGATGGTAACTGTATGACACATTTGTGTGTAATGATGAGAATGACTTTTACAAAAATTTTAGATTTGGAATATCATTTGATTTTTGAAATCAATTATCACAAGTCATTTACTCCATCTCACTCTCTTATTCACGATTTCAACAAAGAAAACACACTCTCTCTTTTGCTCTCATTGCCGAGAGTTGCAATGAAGAAGATAGAAAATTTGTTGCAAACTTTCTAAGTGCTAGCACACACAAGGGATCATTCAAGGTGATAGGGAAACCAAACTTTGAGCTTTGAATCACCATTAAAGCTTGGAGCTTGGATTACATCCCCAAGGAGGAGCTTGGCCGAAAGTTGGAGGAACAAATTTTTCTGTTTGACGCATCCAATATCCGATCAAAGTATTTTAATTATGCTATTCTTACTTTCGTATTCACATTATTTCATTGCTTTATATGATCTTGGGAATGTCTTAGAGACCAACATTATGATCTCATCAAAACGTTGGTTCCAAGAACACAATGTTTGCTTCAATCCATAAATGGATCGAGTTAACTTGCAAACCTTGTTTGCATGTTTTGGCATGACAAAACCGTCAGGGTGTTGTAAACATCCTCCAAAAGGTTTCCGTTAAGGAAAGTGGTTTTGATGTCCATCTGTCATATTTCATAATCAAAGTATGCAGCAATAGCAAGCATTATCTGAATGGATTTAATCATGGCAACGGGTAAAAGTTTTCGTCGTAATCGACACCATATTGATGAAGATACCATTTCGCTACAAGCCTAGCTTTGTACGTTTGTATGTTGCCATCCATGTTTGTCTTCACCATGAAGACTCATTTGCTACCAATAGGCATAATGCCTTCTGGTACTTCAACCAGTGTCCAAACTTGATTGGTATACATGGAATCCATTTCGGACTTCATGGCACTTTTCCATAAACCGGAGTCGATACCTTGTATCGATTCCTCATACCTAGTCTGTTCGTCTTCCTCAATAAGATTGACATCTACATGAGGTGAGATCAGAAACCCATACCTCTTAGGTTGTTTCCTGACTCTCTCCGACCTACGCGGTCTTGTGTATTAGAAGATTGTGGTACAGATTCATCCCCGATGAACTGTTCGTGTTCCGTTAAGGGATCGGTGTCAGGAATAATATTACTCTGATTTTCATCGAGTTATACTTTCCTCCCACTTACCACTACATTTAGGTATTCCTTTTAGGAAAATCGCATGGAGAGCAACAAATATCTTTGTTCTCTTGTGAGTTGTGGAATTAGTTTCCTTAGGATAACCAATTACAAGTGGAAACTTATCCAATTTGGGTTGTAGTTTGGTATCATCCAAACATATGCCCAGCATTCCCAAATCTTCAGGAATGAGAAACCTGATTTCTTTCATCTCCATATTTCATATGGAGTCTGTCCAACAGACTTTGACGGAACCTTATTCAAAATAAGTATTGCACTGTTCAATGTAGACCCGGCCGGCGGTTCGGTTCCGGTTCGAAACCGAACCGAACCGGACGGTTTCCGGTTCCACACTGAAGTGGAACCGGAACCTGAACCTTGAACCGAACCGGAACCGACCGGTTCGGTTCGAACCTTTTTTTTAAATTTCGAAAATAAATTAAAATAAATGAGATTAATTTAATAATAAATAAAATTATTACATTGAATAGCTTGAGCTTAAATTTTTAAAAATTTAAGTTGCATATGTATCCTCCATTGGTGAGAGGAATCAAATGTCACGTAGTTCCATTACAATTTTAAGATATTTCCCCTTTGTAAATTTACAATTTTATAATTATCAATCATCAATATCAATTGATCCTTCAGCTCCGGTTCCGCTTGCACTTGTTGCAGATGCATTATCGAACAAATCTTCAAAATCATCGGGGGCATCTTCTTGTTGTCTCAGATCAGCTCGAGTCCAATCATCCACACAAGCTGTTCCTTCTAGAGTGCTTGGATGTAATGAAGATCGTCTAGCTTCCAATATATTACCTCCCAAGCTGAAGGCTTGCTGAACCGCAACGGTGGAAATAGGTGCTGCCAATATCTCTTTAGCAATAATTGATAAAACATGATATATATTTTGATGTCGGTTCCACCAATCAAGGATTTTAAAATTTTTACTAACTAAACTTTCAGTAGGAAACTCGAAATTTGTAGATAAATAATTATCTAATTCGGGGTTATTAGTTGTCGTATCCCTAGCTTTTTTATTTCGTTGCAATAACCAACGATCCTCTGCGCTAAGTCTTGTTTGAATTACCGGTTCGCTACTACTAGATTCACCTAATGTTCCTAAGTTATATCTTACAATATAGTCATTAAGTAACTCAATTAAATCATTTCTTAATTTCATCATTAATCTTGTAATATCAATTTCATCTAATATTCCTAAATAACCATAGTAATCTTGGAAAGTACCATTCAAACCTTCTAATTTAAATCTAGGATCAAAAACAGCAGCAATAAGATAAAGTAAAGGAATTTCTCTAAAATAAGTCAACCATTTTACCTTCATAACAGTAATGGCTTCTAACAAAACAATATCATTAGGATCGCTACTTTCAGCATGTTCATCAAGAGCACCAACAATATTCAAACTTTCAAGAAGAAATAAATGTGCTGGTTGATAATAAACAACGCTAAAAATTAAAGTATCATCATTAAAAACTTTTAAAATATCTAAAAAAATTTCACAAATATCTCATTGACTAGGATAAAGTGTGACATTTTGAACATGTTGAGAAAAAAAAACTACATAATGCATCTTTGTATTGAAATACTTGACATAAAAGAAAATAAGTTGAATTCAACCATGTTGGAACATCTCTTGAAAATTTAATCGGTTTAATAACATTTATTTTACAAAACTTCGTCCATTCTCTCCTAACTTGAGAATATGACCAAATATAATTTAGTGGCGTCTTAATAGGATCAATGAAAGGTGATAATAATTTCAGACCATCTTGAACACATAAGTTAAGGACATGACATGTACAACGAATATGAAAAAATCGACCCCCTATAATTGGTTGACATAAGGATTTTAAATCATTGATGGATGCAGTATTTGCAGATGCATTATCAAATCCAATTGTTAAAATTTTTTCTACTAAACCATATTCATCAAAAATTACCTTCATCATTCTATAAATATTTTGTGCAGTATGTTGGTCATCAAAAACTCTAAATGTAATAAGTCGTTTTTGCATGGTAAATGGTGCATCAATCCAATGACAAGTCACACCCATGTATGAGTGTGTTTGCCAATGGTCACTCCAAATATCAGAACATATAGAAATACGACCTTTCATCTCTTTAAATATTTCATTTAAAATAATTTTACCATCTTTATATAATTTAAAAATATGACGTTTTGTTGTGTTTCGAGTCATTCTACATGGAGAAGGATTTGAAGCATTATGCACGTAATTAGTAAAATGAAGTTTTTCACCAAAGCTTAAAGAAAGATGTGCCATACAAGTTAATTTCGCAAATTCTTCTCTATTTTTTGCATCAGAATATTTAAATAAATCTACAGCACTCGTACCTCTACTAGATGATGCGTACCTGGCCATTTGAGTTTGCGTCGTATCAATTCCAAGTTCAACCGGATGATGTCTTTCCGAGTGATTGATCATATTACCGTATCCACCAGAAAATTTGTAGGAAACCCCACAATAGTAGCAAATCGCCCTTGAACTGTCATCGTTTAATTTTTCTAAATGAAAATAAATTTTGAAAACATCCGAGGAACAAGCCTTAACTTATCTTCTCCGTGATTGTGCACCGACACTAGGGCCGCTCTATTGGGTTGGCATATTTGACATGATGTTCTCAGAGGAGCTTGCCATTTTTCGTTTAAGAAATAAGTAAGAAAAATAAGAAAATTGACTAATTGCGAATGATAATAACTAATTGAATTGAGATTGAGAATAAGAGAATTGTAGGAATTGAGAGAGTTGAGAATTTGGTGTGTTGAAATAATGAAAAATGAATCATATTTATAGAGTTTTAGAATTTTTTTGATACCAAAAATGCCCCTAAATATAACCGTTTTATTACCGTTATTAGGGATATATTAGGAATTTATAATTTTTTTTATGCCTTAACGGCAATTTTTTTTTATTTTGAGGGCAGGGAGCCGTTGGCTCCCTGCCCTCCCCCAACGGCTAGTAGCCGTTGGGGTTAGGGTTCCTGTTGGAACCCTACGGTTCCAACCGGAACTGTTTCGGTTCCGGTTGGAACCGTTGAACCGGTGGAACCTTACGGTTCCACCGGTTCGGACCGGTTCGAGTTGGGGTCGAACCCCAACCGAACTGGTCGGCCACGGTTCCGGTTTCGGAACCGTGGGCCGGTCTATTTCAATGCGTATCCTGTGAAGGAAATTGGTAGCTCAGTACGACTCATCATTAACCTCACAATGTCCAACAAAGTTCGATTTTTCCGTACGGACACACCATTCAATTGAGGTGTTCCGGGAGGAGTCCACTGTGAAAGAATATCATACTCTTTCAAGTAATCGAGAAACTTATTGCTTAAGTATTTTCCACCAGGGTCCAACCGTGGTGTTTTAATACTTTTACCGGTCTGTTTTTTTTCTTCGTGTCGAAACTCTTTGAATTTATCAAAAGTTTCCGATTTGTGTTTCATAAGATACACATAACCATAACGCGATGCAACATCCGTAAAGGTTACGAAGTATTTTTATAGCCACCTCTAGCCTAGCTAGACATGGGCCCACATATATCACCATGAACGAGGGGTAAACAGCTCGGTGGCACGTACAGCCTTTACCGCTAAAAGGCGTTTTAGGCTTTTTGCCTAATATACAAGATTCGCATACATCATTTCAATTAAGATCAAATCCGTCCAAGTATCAACTCTTCGAAAGTGCGGATATACGAGTCTTGTTAATGTGTCTCAGACAACAATGCCACAAATAAGTCTCATCTGATTTACTCAGTTTGAGTTTTTGTTTGTCATGTTATATGTTTGGGATTCATTTTATTTCGAAATATAAATATTGTTATTCATATCTAATGTGTATATCTCAATATCATCTTTATAAACAAAACACCCAGTGTTCTGGAACATAAAGGTATACCCGCAATAGGTTAAAATAGATATAGAGATAATGTTTCTAGTCAAACTAGGTACATTATAACAGTTTCCTAACTAGGTAAATTTTTTTTTATTTTGAGGGCAGGGAGCCGTTGGCTCCCTGCCTCTCCCCCAACGGCTAGTAGCCGTTGGGGTTAGGGTTCCTGTTGGAACCCTACGGTTCCAACCGGAACTGTTTCGGTTCCGGTTGGAACCGTTGAACCGGTGGAACCTTACGGTTCCAACGGTTCAGACCGGTTCGAGTTGGGGTCGAACCCCAACCGAACTGGTCGGCCACGGTTCCGGTTTCGGAACCGTGGGCCGGTCTATTTCAATGCGTATCCTGTGAAGGAAATTGGTAGCTCAGTACGACTCATCATTAACCTCACAATGTCCAACAAAGTTCGATTTTTCCGTACGGACACACCATTCAATTGAGGTGTTCCGGGAGGAGTCCACTGTGAAAGAATATCATACTCTTTCAAGTAATCGAGAAACTTATTGCTTAAGTATTTTCCACCAGGGTCCAACCGTGGTGTTTTAATACTTTTACCGGTCTGTTTTTTTTCTTCGTGTCGAAACTCTTTGAATTTATCAAAAGTTTCCGATTTGTGTTTCATAGATACACATAACCATAACGCGATGCAACATCCGTAAAGGTTACGAAGTATTTTTATAGCCACCTCTAGCCTAGCTAGACATGGGCCCACATATATCACCATGAACGAGGGGTAAACAGCTCGGTGGCACGTACAGCCTTTACCGCTAAAAGGCGTTTTAGGCTTTTTGCCTAATATACAAGATTCGCATACATCATTTCAATTAAGATCAAATCCGTCCAAGTATCAACTCTTCGAAAGTGCGGATATACGAGTCTTGTTAATGTGTCTCAGACAACAATGCCACAAATAAGTCTCATCTGATTTACTCATCAGTTTGAGTTTTTGTTTGTCATGTTATATGTTTGGGATTCATTTATATTCGAAATATAAATATGTTATTCATATCTAATGTGTATATCTCAATATCATCTTTATAAACAAAACACCCAGTGTTCTGGAACATAAAGGTATACCCGCAATAGGTTAAAATAGATATAGAGATAATGTTTCTAGTCAAACTAGGTACATTATAACAGTTTCCTAACTAGGTAAATTTTTTTTTATTTTGAGGGCAGGGAGCCGTTGGCTCCCTGCCTCTCCCCCAACGGCTAGTAGCCGTTGGGGTTAGGGTTCCTGTTGGAACCCTACGGTTCCAACCGGAACTGTTTCGGTTCCGGTTGGAACCGTTGAACCGGTGGAACCTTACGGTTCCAACGGTTCAGACCGGTTCGAGTTGGGGTCGAACCCCAACCGAACTGGTCGGCCACGGTTCCGGTTTCGGAACCGTGGGCCGGTCTATTTCAATGCGTATCCTGTGAAGGAAATTGGTAGCTCAGTACGACTCATCATTAACCTCACAATGTCCAACAAAGTTCGATTTTTCCGTACGGACACACCATTCAATTGAGGTGTTCCGGGAGGAGTCCACTGTGAAAGAATATCATACTCTTTCAAGTAATCGAGAACTTATTGCTTAAGTATTTTCCACCAGGGTCCAACCGTGGTGTTTTAATACTTTTACCGGTCCGGTCTGTTTTTTTTTTCTCGTGTCGAAACTCTTTGAATTTATCAAAAGTTTCCGATTTGTGTTTCATAAGATACACATAACCATAACGCGATGCAACATCCGTAAAGGTTACGAAGTATTTTTATAGCCACCTCTAGCCTAGCTAGACATGGGCCCACATATATCACCATGAACGAGGGGTAAACAGCTCGGTGGCACGTACAGCCTTTACCGCTAAAAGGCGTTTTAGGCTTTTTGCCTAATATACAAGATTCGCATACATCATTTCAATTAAGATCAAATCCGTCCAGTATCAACTCTTCGAAAGTGCGGATATACGAGTCTTGTTAATGTGTCTCAGACAACAATGCCACAAATAAGTCTCATCTGATTTACTCAGTTTGAGTTTTTGTTTGTCATGTTATATGTTGGGATTCATTTATATTCGAAATATAAATATTGTTATTCATATCTAATGTGTATATCTCAATATCATCTTTATAAACAAAACACCCAGTGTTCTGGAACATAAAGGTATACCCGCAATAGGTTAAAATAGATATAGAGATAATGTTTCTAGTCAAACTAGGTACATTATAACAGTTTCCTAACTAGGTAAATTTTTTTTTATTTTGAGGGCAGGAGCCGTTGGCTCCCTGCCTCTCCCCCAACGGCTAGTAGCCGTTGGGGTTAGGGTTCCTGTTGGAACCCTACGGTTCCAACCGGAACTGTTTCGGTTCCGGTTGGAACCGTTGAACCGCTGGAACCTTACGGTTCCAACGGTTCAGACCGGTTCGAGTTGGGGTCGAACCCCAACCGAACTGGTCGGCCACGGTTCCGGTTTCGGAACCGTGGGCCGGTCTATTTCAATGCGTATCCTGTGAAGGAAATTGGTAGCTCAGTACGACTCATCATTAACCTCACAATGTCCAACAAAGTTCGATTTTTCCGTACGGACACACCATTCATTGAGGTGTTCCGGGAGGAGTCCACTGTGAAAGAATATCATACTCTTTCAAGTAATCGAGAAACTTATTGCTTAAGTATTTTCCACCAGGGTCCAACCGTGGTGTTTAAATACTTTTACCGGTCTGTTTTTTTTCTTCGTGTCGAAACTCTTTGAATTTATCAAAAGTTTCCGATTTGTGTTTCATAAGATACACATAACCATAACGCGATGCAACATCCGTAAAGGTTACGAAGTATTTTTATAGCCACCTCTAGCCTAGCTAGACATGGGCCCACATATATCACCATGAACGAGGGGTAAAGCTCGGTGGCACGTACAGCCTTTACCGCTAAAAGGCGTTTTAGGCTTTTTGCCTAATATACAAGATTCGCATACATCATTTCAATTAAGATCAAATCCGTCCAAGTATCAACTCTTCGAAAGTGCGGATATACGAGTCTTGTTAATGTGTCTCAGACAACAATGCCACAAATAAGTCTCATCTGATTTACTCAGTTTGAGTTTTTGTTTGTCATGTTATATGTTTGGGATTCATTTATATTCGAAATATAAATATTGTTATTCATATCTAATGTGTATATCTCAATATCATCTTTATAAACAAAACACCCAGTGTTCTGGAACATAAAGGTATACCCGCAATAGGTTAAAATAGATATAGAGATAATGTTTCTAGTCAAACTAGGTACATTATAACAGTTTCCTAACTAGGTAAATTTTTTTTTATTTTGAGGGCAGGGAGCCGTTGGCTCCCTGCCTCTCCCCCCAACGCTAGTAGCCGTTGGGGTTAGGGTTCCTGTTGGAACCCTACGGTTCCAACCGGAACTGTTTCGGTTCCGGTTGGAACCGTTGAACCGGTGGAACCTTACGGTTCCAACGGTTCAGACCGGTTCGAGTTGGGGTCGAACCCCAACCGAACTGGTCGGCCACGGTTCCGGTTTCGGAACCGTGGGCCGGTCTATTTCAATGCGTATCCTGTGAAGGAAATTGGTAGCTCAGTACGACTCATCATTAACCTCACAATGTCCAACAAAGTTCGATTTTTCCGTACGGACACACCATTCAATTGAGGTGTTCCGGGAGGAGTCCACTGTGAAAGAATATCATACTCTTTCAAGTAATCGAGAAACTTATTGCTTAAGTATTTTCCACCAGGGTCCAACCGTGGTGTTTTAATACTTTTACCGGTCTTTTTTTTTTCTTCGTGTCGAAACTCTTTGAATTTATCAAAAGTTTCCGATTTGTGTTTCATAAGATACACATAACCATAACGCGATGCAACATCCGTAAAGGTTACGAAGTATTTTTATAGCCACCTCTAGCCTAGCTAGACATGGGCCCACATATATCACCATGAACGAGGGGTAAACAGCTCGGTGGCACGTACAGCCTTTACCGCTAAAAGGCGTTTTAGGCTTTTTGCCTAATATACAAGATTCGCATACATCATTTCAATTAAGATCAAATCCGTCCAAGTATCAACTCTTCGAAAGTGCGGATATACGAGTCTTGTTAATGTGTCTCAGACAACAATGCCACAAATAAGTCTCATCTGATTTACTCAGTTTGAGTTTTTGTTTGTCATGTTATATGTTTGGGATTCATTTATATTCGAAATATAAATATGTTATTCATATCTAATGTGTATATCTCAATATCATCTTTATAAACAAAACACCCAGTGTTCTGGAACATAAAGGTATACCCGCAATAGGTTAAAATAGATATAGAGATAATGTTTCTAGTCAAACTAGGTACATTATAACAGTTTCCTAACTAGGTAAATTTTTTTTTATTTTGAGGGCAGGGAGCCGTTGGCTCCCTGCCTCTCCCCCAACGGCTAGTAGCCGTTGGGGTTAGGGTTCCTGTTGGAACCCTACGGTTCCAACCGGAACTGTTTCGGTTCCGGTTGGAACCGTTGAACCGGTGGAACCTTACGGTTCCAACGGTTCAGACCGGTTCGAGTTGGGGTCGAACCCCAACCGAACTGGTCGGCCACGGTTCCGGTTTCGGAACCGTGGGCCGGTCTATTTCAATGCGTATCCTGTGAAGGAAATTGGTAGCTCAGTACGACTCATCATTAACCTCACAATGTCCAACAAAGTTCGATTTTTCCGTACGGACACACCATTCAATTGAGGTGTTCCGGGAGGAGTCCACTGTGAAAGAATATCATACTCTTTCAAGTAATCGAGAAACTTATTGCTTAAGTATTTTCCACCAGGGTCCAACCGTGGTGTTTTAATACTTTTACCGGTCTGTTTTTTTTCTTCGTGTCGAAACTCTTTGAATTTATCAAAAGTTTCCGATTTGTGTTTCATAAGATACACATAACCATAACGCGATGCAACATCCGTAAAGGTTACGAAGTATTTTTATAGCCACCTCTAGCCTAGCTAGACATGGGCCCACATATATCACCATGAACGAGGGGTAAACAGCTCGGTGGCACGTACAGCCTTTACCGCTAAAAGGCGTTTTAGGCTTTTTGCCTAATATACAAGATTCGCATACATCATTTCAATTAAGATCAAATCCGTCCAAGTATCAACTCTTCGAAAGTGCGGATATACGAGTCTTGTTAATGTGTCTCAGACAACAATGCCACAAATAAGTCTCATCTCTGATTTACTCAGTTTGAGTTTTTGTTTGTCATGTTATATGTTTGGGATTCATTTATATTCGAAATATAAATATTGTTATTCATATCTAATGTGTATATCTCAATATCATCTTTATAAACAAAACACCCAGTGTTCTGGAACATAAAGGTATACCCGCAATAGGTTAAAATAGATATAGAGATAATGTTTCTAGTCAAACTAGGTACATTATAACAGTTTCCTAACTAGGTAAATTTTTTTTTATTTTGAGGGCAGGGAGCCGTTGGCTCCCTGCCTCTCCCCCAACGGCTAGTAGCCGTTGGGGTTAGGGTTCCTGTTGGAACCCTACGGTTCCACCGGAACTGTTTCGGTCCGGTTGGAACCGTTGAACCGGTGGAACCTTACGGTTCCAACGGTTCAGACCGGTTCGAGTTGGGGTCGAACCCCAACCGAACTGGTCGGCCACGGTTCCGGTTTCGGAACCGTGGGCCGGTCTATTTCAATGCGTATCCTGTGAAGGAAATTGGTAGCTCAGTACGACTCATCATTAACCTCACAATGTCCAACAGAGTTCGATTTTTCCGTACGGACACACCATTCAATTGAGGTGTTCCGGGAGGAGTCCACTGTGAAAGAATATCATACTCTTTCAAGTAATCGAGAAACTTATTGCTTAAGTATTTTCCACCAGGGTCCCACCGTGGTGTTTTAATACTTTTACCGTCTGTTTTTTTTCTTCGTGTCGAAACTCTTTGAATTTATCAAAAGTTTCCGATTTGTGTTTCATAAGATACACATAACCATAACGCGATGCAACATCCGTAAAGGTTACGAAGTATTTTTATAGCCACCTCTAGCCTAGCTAGACATGGGCCCACATATATCACCATGAACGAGGGGTAAACAGCTCGGTGGCACGTACACGCCTTTACCGCTAAAAGGCGTTTTAGGCTTTTTGCCTAATATACAAGATTCGCATACATCATTTCAATTAAGATCAAATCCGTCCAAGTATCAACTCTTCGAAAGTGCGGATATACGAGTCTTGTTAATGTGTCTCAGACAACAATGCCACAAATAAGTCTCATCTGATTTACTCAGTTTGAGTTTTTGTTTGTCATGTTATATGTTTGGGATTCATTTATATTCGAAATATAAATATTGTTATTCATATCTAATGTGTATATCTCAATATCATCTTTATAAACAAAACACCCAGTTTTCTGGAACATAAAGGTATACCCGCAATAGGTTAAAATAGATATAGAGATAATGTTTCTAGTCAAACTAGGTACATTATAACAGTTTCCTAATTTAAGTATATGCCCAAATGGCAGTTCCAAAACTTAGGTTCCCACAGCCAAAACAGCGAATCTCGTACCGTTTCTGATTCGCAGGTCGATCTCATCTGAAGCCAGTCTCCTGCTAATCAGTAGATCCCGCACATCAGTACATATGTATGTACATCACCCAGTATCAAAATCCATTTTAAAATCAGTAGTGGACACATTTATTAACATACAAACATACATAAGTCGGAGCCTTGTCCGCCTTCACTTCCTTCATGTATGCCTTGTCCATACGGCAGCCACAGTTTAGGCAGATGTCTTGGGATATGTCATTTGTCTTCCCAGAAGACTGTGATGATTTTGCCTTTGCCCTTTTTCTTCACACCCCCAGAAGCCTTCGGCCAAGCCTTGGCCTTCTGGGACGTCGAAGTAAGATGCGCCTTACGTTTCTTGCCCTTTTAGAAGCTCTGGCTCTGCCTCATTGAGCATAGCCATTAACTCTCCAAGAGTTTTCTCTTGGTTCATGATGAACCCGCCTCAGCATTCGGCCAGACCTTAGTTAATGCCCAGTTAACCTTAGTTGTTCGATGTCAGTAATCATCTACGACACCTAGTGCTAGACATATGTACCCTCTGAAATACACGAGCGAAAGAGCTTCTTTTGCAATTCATACTTCTAAGATGTAAGTTTAGATCTATGAAGATCCTTTAATTTCAACATCATGGTATAAAGATCTAATCCTTAATTCTGACGACGAAATTAAGGAGTCATTGCGGCAAACATGATGGATTGAGCACTAAAGTTATCATTACGATGAGTCTCCCAAAGCTCATGCTCTTTTATTTGCTCAACCTCGGGCTCAGGCCCGAGAGGTTTCTCTATTACATAGAGTAACGTCTTGGCTTCCAGGACTACCCTGAGATTTATTTCCCAATCTGGAAAATTAGAGCCGTTAAAGACATTATCGCCCATGATTATGTCCGCAACGTTAATCTTTCCAGCCATCTCGATTGCAATAGTCCAACTATCCAATCAACGATTTCAGGTACACTCAAAATGTAATGGTTACTATAGTTCAACTATATAACCAACTACAAGTGGAGTAGTATTTTAAGTACAGTCCAACTGTTCATAGAAAGCAATAAAAAAAATTATTCCAACTAATATATTTACAACAACGATAAATAAAATAAAGGAGCGCGTATTGGCAAGTATTTAAACGAAATTGCAAATTTAATACTTGCCTCCCACTATTTTTCGGCGAGCCTCTAACACTATGTGGAGTACTCGGGAAACCTAGTTTCCTAGTGGGCTAGGATCTCGTTAAATAACACATAACCTTGACTTTGGCCAACAAGCTGTATGAAACTTAACTAGGTAGATCTCTAAGATCAATTGGATCCCATCCAATTCCTAGATCCAGTAGGTGGACCTCCAAGTCCGAAACATATATCCAATATATATGTAAATATATCCAATATATTTCCTAACCTATTTCCTCTGAATCAACTAAGCCTTGGCTTTGGCTCAATAAGCTTAATGATTCCAGTTAAGCGGGACCCATTGATAGTGGGAAAGCTTCATAATCCACGTCGATGAACTAGAAGTGACCTTGACTTTGACCAACAAATCACAACCGCCCAAGACATGCGATATAAAACAAAGCTTTCGTGGTTCAAACACATCCGCGATGGACATTGATCTTGACTGTGGCCAACAAACCAATGACAATCTTGGATCTTGAGAGAGAACCACTCAATGGAAGGAAAAACGCTTAATATTTTATGAGGGTTTTTTTTTTTGCGTAATTGGCAACCAATTTATTATCTTTGATTAGGTCTCATCATACACCCTTAATCATGCATTCTAAAAGCATAATAAGGCGGAAATAAATTAATAATGAAATACAGATGGATATATAACAAATTTGTTCCTAAAACAAATCTCTCCATTTCCTCTCTCCCGCTAGCATTATTCATACTTCTACCCAATTACATAACACTAAAAGAAACCTCATTTACATTGAGGGGAATTGGTGAGAAGAGAAATACATGAGAAAAGAGATAATAGGCTGGACACGAAGGTCCAATTTAATAAATTCTAAATTTATTACAATAATTTCCAAAATTGCCCCCACCCTTCTAATATCCATCTGATATACATTATTCATACAATACATCCAAGTATTCACACATAGCATGTTATTCAATCAATCTAATCAAATTAATTAATCTTTGAATTAATGACCATCCAATGTTCAAACAACGATTTGATTTGCGTGAGTCCAACTCGTTTAAGAATAAATACTCAAAGTACGTATTCTTGAATTATATCGAACTACAATTTTTAAATCCAATTTAATTTGTATTCAATACTAATTCTAATTTAATTCCAAATTAAATAATAACACTTATTTATGTGCCTTTTAGACTTAGATTCTAAATCCAATCTTAATGAGTCTCAAAAGCCCAATTAACATCCAATGTCAATTTAATTAAAGTCCAATAGGCTTTTAATAATTCTTAAGGCATGGGCTTTGGCCAATATGGATCAAACCCAAAAGCCAAGGCCCAATTTAGGAATCACCATTTGCCATAAAATCAATTTAGGCCCATTAGGCCCAATTAAATTGTTAAAGGCCCAATATTATATTTGGACTTTATGGAATGGTTTTAGGTCCAATTTAGATCCAATCCAATTGTCCTAAACCAAGCTTGGCCCAACCAAGCCCATTAAGCCCAAATACAACAATATTAGCCCAATCCAATTTAAAGACTAATTTTATTATTAACATAATATTATAAATATCATATTAATTAATTAAAGTGAAATTACCATAATTAATTAGTTAAATCAATATTTCCAAAACATCAATTAAACTAATTAATCATGCTTTAATATATTCAATTCATGTCCAACACAATTGAAGCAAAATCAATTCTTTAACATGCTTCACTCACGGCAATTAACATGAAATTAACATCCAATTTTGATTTCAATCCAATTAAACCAACAATTAATATACATTTCATGCCAACAACACATCCAATTGTCTAATTATCAAAAAATACCATGAGCAATTAAGGGTTCAAGTTTCGGCCAAGGGTAAAGAATTGGGGATTTTTGATCCAATCAATTTTTCTCAATTATATTGATGCACAAATCCAATTCATCATCATCCAACCAAGACCAAACAACCAATTTAGGAAAATCAAGCTCCAAGCAAAAAAAAAATCCCAAATAAAGTTCATAAACCTTAAATCCAAATCAAGCTTAGATCTCGCTCTAATACCATTGTTAGTGTCCTAGACATGCCACGAGATCTCTAAGCGTGATTCGTGTGTGAATTAATCGAAGAAAGTTGCGGAAAAACTTACTTTGATCGGTTTTAGGATTTCTAAAATTCATTTGGATGTAGAAGCTCCAAGCTTTAAATCGTGTTCTAAACTCTCGGGTGAGTTTCCCTATCACCTTAATTGACTCCTTGTAAGTGCTAGCTAAATGAAATTTTACAACAAAACTTCAATGGAGGAGGAAGAAGCTCACGACAAGAGCAAAGGAAGAAGAAAGAGTTTGTTGTGAATAGTAACTCTGCTTACTTCCAAAGTTGACTTAGTTTAAATACAAAGTTTGTGTGTTGAAATGGGTTTGAGTGTTTTAGAAGTTAACAAAGCTTTACATTCAACAAATCAAATCCATAAATTAAGCTTAACCACTTCCATCACATGTCCAACAAGTTGATGTAAGTGAAGTGGGTCTCACCACTTTTAAATTCCAAATTTAAGTCGGCTAATTCAACACGCAACTTCGCTCGGGCCCGGGTTCGTTTAATTCCGAATTAAATAAATTTGTAGTTGAGACATAATTAAATATAATTTAATTAAATAATTATGCCTCGCAAAATTATTACGAAAGTCACTTACGAATTAATTCTAAATTAATTCGTTCGCCCTAATTAAAATCCAATTTTAATTTCGCTTTGAAATCTAATTTCAATTAATATATCCAATATATTATTTTAGCCCAATTAATTAAATAGTAAAATCTAATTTCACTATTGAATTCATTTTGCCGATTAATTCTAAATTAATCGCATTCTCTCATCTCAACGAATTTAATCCCAGATAAATTCTCGACGCAATTAATCCCAGATTAATTCTTACCGTAATTAATCCCAAATTAATTTTCTCTCTCATAATTAATCTCAGATTAATTCTGTTCGAGTCAAATGTCATCGGTGAATCTTCGGGGAGCGACCCAAGAGATCCCTGGATATGCTGGCAGTAAATACGGTCATCGGACTATCCGAACACGTGTGTACCCGGTACCACGTTTTGTACTGATTTACAAGACATGGTTGGCTTCTAGCAAAGCACCGTGCCTACCCAATTCTCCAGAAATATTCTTTAAAGGAATATATAATCTTTGTCAAGCGTAGTATACTAGGTATTGCGTATTACGATCTAGTATCAGATGTCACATGCTAGGCCTATGGCTGGAATTGTGTCTGCCCCGTACGAAGCATATATAGGATCACTGGCAACTAGTCTCTATAATCGGATAATCATGACCTAGTCATATTATCCCAATGACTGCAGTGCTTAAAAGTACTAGTTCCGTATCCTACGTGATCATCATCTCATATGACTGAAGTGATACTTCCATCTTGACATCACACCCAATACACTACGATTCTCAGTATACCCAGAAGAGGCGTACACAGAACATGTTAAAGCCTGGGATGACCAAAACCAAAGCGTACTGATTGTCGCAAGTATTAACGATGCAAGTCTCAAGTTAAGACCAAATACACCTACCCTGATTCAGATTCCCATAGACACATAGTCATACTACCAATGGGATTCCGAGGGGTCTATGCAGAGCGAAACTGTTCCCGTACCATCGGCAAACAAAACCTCATATCACACTTGCATAAGTATCCGATACTTAAATATATGAGAACTATGCCGTTAAGCTTCTATAACGGGCACAAGTGCAATACTAGCTTATTCCGCATTATCGATGTCCAGTCTCGATAATACTACGACTATGAATATTTAATGATTAAACCTTTCGTGGGTTAATATTGTCTCATAACTTATTAATCTGGTACAATTCATATGGACTTTTATCATTTATATATCTAAGTAATCCAATTACAAAATTTTAAAAGAGCAATTTCATATGTCACATAGTTAATTTGTACAAAGAACACCATGTCTTTTACAATAGTGATGCTATGGGTCATAATTGTCCAACAAGTGACTCCCAAACCAGTTGGCTTTAGGGCAGTAGTTGTTAAGACATTCCAACAGACTTAATTGCTCGGATCTCAGATGTTAAAAAGAAGAAGTGTCCAATTTTCTTAAGCTTTCTCCTTATCCCATTTAACGAGCTTTGGGCTAGTGACTCCCAGACCAGTTAACCTTAGGCACTAAGAGTTGATACACCCCTACAGACTTAATTGCTCCAGTTAGAGAGCTTACGAAATCGAACTTATTCACACTTTTTAAAACTCAAGCTTTACAGTTTTACGTTAAAATCACTATTTACTAAGGTAAGATGTTTGGTTACTAAGTAGAAGCTTGGTTAGTTTTTTCTTAGAAATAAAAATACAAACTCCATTGCTTTTAGGTTCTACCTCCAACTAGACCCGGCCACGGTTCCTGTTCGGAACCGAAACCGAACCGGAAGGAACTGGATGGTTCCGGTTTCTTTCGATTCCACTTCGAGAATTGGAACCAGAACCGGTTCCGTACGATTCAGTTAGGATTCTCACCCTAGCCGAACCATTGGAAGCGTTCGGTTCCAACCAGAATTTTAAGTTTTTTATTTTATTTTAATTTAATTTATTAAAATTCAAATAAATAAAATTTTTATTATATTTATTTGATAATAATATCCATTAGAAATTTCTTTAAAATTTAATTTCTATTTTTTAAAATTATTTTAAAAAAAAATGGAACCGGAACCGTACGATTTGGTTTCGGTTCTCGGTTCCACATTCTTGTGGAATCGGAACCGAACCGAAATTATCCGGCTCGGTTCCGATTCAATAAAAATATAACTGGGAACCGTCAGGTTCGGTTCTGGTTCGGAACCGAACCGGATTGGTGGCCAAGTCTACCTCCAACAAACTAGAAAATTGAATATTATAAAATTTTCACTTTCAACCCATGATCATAGGTTACAATGTATTTTGATAATACTTGTCAAATGAGCTTGTAAAAAATCAAATTTAAACAATTTCATGGAGAATTCACAAATTTAAATAATTTAAAAGGAAATGAACAAAAATAACTTGTTAAGAAATAACTTTAAAACAAAAACCATTTTTTATTTTTATAATTTACGCTCAAAACAAAATATTTAAAAAAAATTAAAAACAAAAATAAATGCATTCTAGTCAATTATTCTCTCCCCCAACCAAATTGAGACATGTTTCGCAATGTCTAAATAAGAAAAAGTAGAGTTTAGAAGACATCACTTGATTCGTGTGGTATTGACAATTGAATCTACAACATTGCTACTAAAAAGAAAGGTTATACCTTAGAAAAAAATCAAAATAGTAAATTGAAACGTAGTTGTGATTGTGGCTCACATCGTTCTCTGGTTTTACGTCCAGTAACGGCTTGACCGCTCTCTATGGGTCGAGGATATGCTTCCCATCAAATTTTCTTATAAATCGGCAAACATGGTCTTTTAGAGTCAGATTCCCGAGATTATAATTTAGCAAAATGTTGTTGTTGTTTATTTTTAAACACACAAAACAATACAAAAGTGGAAAAATATAATAATGTTAAATTATTACTCTATTTATTAAATTTTATTCCCCGGCAACGACGCTAAAAACTTGACATTCTCACAAAGTGGTTCTTTACTCACAAGTATAAGAGTGTCGAAATAATAAAATAATACAGTAAGTCCGAGGTCGATCCACATTTAATAAATTTAATAAGATAAAGTAATAATTCAACTAATAAAGTAAAATACTATGGTTAGAGGATCCACTCTTGATATTTCAAATATAAAATCATTTTTTACTTTTTATAAAATATAAATTATAATTATTTCCAATCAATTTATTTCATAATTATCAGGTATTAATTATGCCAACACATGTGATCCGTCCTGTCGATAATTAGTCATGTCAAGCTACTAAATATGCCAAAATATATAAAACCAGTCATAAAGGCGGTGATATCATTTGTCTATAACAAGTTCAGTTAGGTACTCAATTATGCCAAATATATACAACCAGTCATATAGGCGGTTATAATGTTTGTCAATAATTAATCTAGATCTTTGATAGTCCATAAATTCAAGTATTATCTGTGTCAATCATGGACTGTCTACAGCTAGTCAAGAGTCATCAATAAACTTTAAAGAGTATGAATTTTATTTGAGAAATTATCACAATTTATAAAATATAATATAAATAAAAATCACATATATTTTCATATCAAGAGCTTCACCCTTTACTCTAACAAGATATAAATTTTCAAAATAAGATATAAATAAAAACACCCATGATTTTATTAATAAAAGAAAAAGAATTCACAAAAGAAATAAAATAAAATAAAACACACATGATACTTACCCCAAATCTCCCGAAAGAGAAAATGAAATAACGCATCCTGACTGGATGAGAGCTCTCCATTTTTCTCTCCCCCCACTGAGGTGTCGAGCACCTCCTTTTATTGTACCGCAAGTATACGGTTGATAAGTGCGGTTTATACCCACTTATTCCGACATCCTTAGCCTATTATTTTGTTATGGATCGAGTCATTTAATGTCATTTATAGTTCACTTTATATCTTGTTTGTAGGAAGCATTAGAACATGAAGAATGGAGCAAATACGCGTGTTTCGGGACCTATTGGAAGCATCGGACTCAAGAACAGGCAAAACCAGCATCAGTTGGGCACTAAATTTAAAAAGGCTATAAAGTTTGATCTAGAAAGAGTTATGAGACTCATAATATATCAATTTGCATCTAATCAAAGAGATCTATGCGTTTCATACAAAATCCAGGGGCTTTGGCGCCGCAGCGCCCCGCGCGGACCAGAAACAGGATTTTAGGGTTTTTTAGATGTTTAATGGTTCCAAGACTTTATTATAAATACATTAGTTCGTCCGCAACTCAAAAGAGGAGGCTAATACACATCACAAAATACCAAAACACATATTTTAGAGAGATCCAAGGAGGAGGATTGAAGAGCAACAAAAGGAGACAAAGGCAGTGACGTCCGAAGAGGGAGAGATTCAATTCGGGTTTTATCTTTTTGTTTCTTTCTTAGAACTCTAATGATTTCCATTAGATTCATGACTTGTTTATCATTATTTTTATCTATTATCATGAACTAAACTCCTTAATTCTGGAGAATGATGTAATCGATGCTTGAACCTTGTATTGTTTGCTAATTGTGTTATGAAGTTTTATTGAGTTATTTATATTCTTTTGAGTTTAATGCTTTGTGTTTGCTGGCCACAAATATGATATATGTTTAGAATCTATCACTCGAGAGAGGGGATTTTGAATATATCTAGAGAATATAACCTAGGAATTTTATAGAGTTCGAGAGAATATATAAGTTCATTTGAAGTCGTTAACATAGAATCACAAAGCTTAAAGAGTTATTAACTACTAGATTTTTATAGAGATATCGAAGTCTGTAGTTGATGATATTTTCACTTATGCTCGAGAGAGGGAGTGAATATTTTCGGAATCTTGACTTATAAACAATATAACTGAACAAGTATTAATTGGCATGACAAATACATAAGCGACAACTAGGTGAAATCAGGATCTAGAATCTTTATCGTATTAGTTCCTTCTATCTAAATAATTTTTATATTTTATTTATTTAATAAAATCTTTATTATTTGTTTTCTAAATAAAGTTAGGATTATCAATTGTAGTACTTAGTGCGTGTTAACGCAATCCCTGTGGTTTCGACACTCTAAACTCATTTATACTAAAACTTGACACCGTACACTTGCGGTACGATATAAAATTTCATAACAACGGTGTCAAGTTTTAGTAAAAGATAAGTAAATAGTGTCAACCCACAAGGATTGTAATCAAATTCTCACTAAGTACTATAATTGATAAACTTAACTTTATTTAGAAAGTAATTTAAAATAATCTAATAAAAACTAAAGACTAAAGGAATCAAGATATTAGAATGTTTAGTTATAAGAAACCAAGATAAGAGAGATTCTAGAGTCTGATTTCACCTAACTATCCCCTATGTAATTGTTATGCCAATCAATTATTATTCACTTTCTTAGTTTATAAGTCAAGAACCCTAAGTTATTCTAACTCCCTCTCCTGAGTGCCGAGTGAATATTTTATCAATTACAGACTTCAATATCCATATAAAAATCTAGTAATTAACAACACATTACGCTATGTGATTCTTTGTTAACGACTTCAAAGGGATTATAGGTTCTCCCGAACTCTACAAATCTCATGCGTTATGTTATCTAGATCCTATTCAAAATCCTCTCTCCCGAGTGATAGATTCTAAACATGCATCATCTTAATTTGTGGCCAACAAACTATAAGTAATAAACACAAGATAATATAAATAAACTGAATCAAAACTTTATAACAATCAAATTGGCAAACAATATTTAGGTTCAAGTATAAGCTACATCATCCTCTAAAAAAATGGAGTTAGTTCATTACTAAAGATAAAAATAATGAAAATAATGTCAAGAACATGTTACACATCATTAAAGTTTGAAGAAAGAAACTAGAAGATAAAACCCGAATCGAATCCCTTCATCTTCGGACTTCATCGCTTTCGTCTCCTCTTGTCGCTCTTCAATCTTCCTCCTTATGCCTCTCTAAAATATGTGTTTAGATCTTTTTTTGTGTATTAGTCTCCTATCTAGGGTTTTGGACGAGCTTCTATATTTATAGGGAAGTCTTGGAGTCCTTGTGCTTGTAGAATAATGATTTCTGATGTTTATGGATGTTTGCTGCAGCATCGCGTCGCCGTAAGTGGCGTTGCGATGCCATATCCTTCAGACTAGTGTATGGAGTCTATCTGGGCGTCGCGACGCCAGGCCAAATTTTTAGGATAGTGATTTCTGTGTATTTATCATTCCTGAATGCTTTTGATGCGTCATTAAGCTCCCAAAACAAGTCCATTTACCCCAAGATCCATGTTCCAATGCTTACTATCATTAAAAAATAAAAGAAACCACAAAATACATTAAAATGGCATGAAACCTAATAAAATAATAAGCTAAGAATCCATGAATAATTGGGTATAAATCGCACTTATCAAACATCCCTAAACTTAAGATTTTGCTAGGCCACTTTCGTAGAGATCACGATTGCATTTAGCGAATGCAACAAGCCTTTAAACCCCAAGACGACCTTAATGGATGAGTTATAGTCTCGTGAAGACTTACAGCGACGACACCCACAACTGTCATTCATACATATGCAATCATGCAAAAATATAAAAGCAAATAAAATAGTCCCGATAGTTACACATAATATTGTCCTCAAAGATTGCCTACCAATGAAATCAGAGAACCTTCAAAGTACTCAACGCAACTTAAAATCCAAGTTCTTGAATAAATTATCTAAGCCAGACTCACTTTGTGTGTGTGTAAAGGTCCGGTCATAGCTCGACTCCTAAGTAAGCCAACTCAGTGATTTTGTCTCTAAAATTGAGATCTGATGGGTCAAACCAACCTAGATATCTCAAAAGTATTATGTAATTATCTTTCTTTCCTCAGTATGGTATGATTTTTCTATTTTCTTTTCCTTTTTCATTTCATCATTTTTTCCAACACACCTACGATTTAAGGTAGCATTTCTCCTCATGGTGTCCTAATACTCGCCCATGGGTAGCTTCAAGCTTATCGGTTATAGATGGTTTAACTTTTTTTCAATTTATTTTATTTTATTTTATTTTCTCTATTCTTTTGTTTTTACAATACCATACATCATAACACTACCAAATCGAGATAAACATCTACGCAAACTGTCATTTATCGACAATCAATTTCTTCAACTAGTAACTTTCCCAACTACCTAGGTTCTTACTGCTAAAAACCTATTGTTAAGTGTTTATGAGTCTAACCTAGATCACATTCTCAAGGAACCAGATAAAAGCCAATTGGGAACTTATCATTTCTAAGATTTCATCTAAAGCAAATAAAATTCATCATTAGACTTATGTTTCACTACGTAGAACTAAAAATATATTTTTTTATTATTTTTAAATAGCAGGAACTATCACTACATGCACACAACCCCAAACTTAAAACTTGCATTGTCCTCAATGTGAGATAAACATAAAGAAAAAAGAGTAAGAAATAACATTACCGTGCATAGAGTTGATTAGGCTCCTACTGGTAAGAATTTGATTGCGCAGGTTGTGGGGGTTGCTACACCATTGGGCCATGATCTGTAAATTTTCTGCCAGTTTGAAATTTTGAACTGCACATGCTGTAAAATTGGCTCGACCACTTTTTAAGTTATCCAGGGATCATCTTCAAGTGAACACTGACTTTTGATTTCCTCTTTTTTACAGCGTTTTGGGATCGATTTTAGGATTAGCTGCGGATGATCTTCCTTGCATGGCTTCACTATGCTCGTTGGTTGTTTAATTGCGAGTTCACCTTGTAGGTTGACTTGAGTACATAGAGACACACCTAACACGTTGTCATTGTCCCTTGCAACCCCCTTCTCTACAATGTCTAACCTGTGACATTCTTCATCACCTTGAGGACTTGGAATGGCTCTAAAAACTCTAAAGATGACTTCTTCAGCTTGAACTCTCATTTTAAGTTCACCTTTTTGCACATCAATGATCGCTCTTCCTGTTGCCTAGAAAGGTCTCCTAATGATGATTGGGACGTCATGATCCTCCTCCATATCCAGAAAAAGGAAGTCAATAGGAAATTAGAACTTTAACCAACACGTCCTCTACTATTCCTCTCGGGTAGGTAGTGTTGGGGTTTTGGGCAAAATAGTCGGGTTACGCAGCGGAATGCGGGAAAATCAAACTTTCCCATTTCTTTAATTTTTCTTGGGTAATTGAAATAAAATTATTTATTTTAATCACTCAATACTCAAAAACAGAAATTTTTAACCCAGAAATCATAATTTCAGTAAATTAGCATACAACCCCAAAACTTTCCATTTTAATCATTTTAGTCCTAAGTTGTTCAAAACAAGCTTATGTCATTTCTAATCACAACCAAAATAATGTGTACATCAAATATACATTAAAACATAAATCTGAAAAATTTTCCAGATTTTCAATAATTGCGGAAATGCCTATAAACTTTGCATTTCGATCATTTTAGTCCTTATTTGTCAAATACAAAATTAGGTGATTCCAAATCACTACCAAAATGATCTATACATATCATATACATGAAAATATAAATTACAATTCAAGAAACTAATTTTCCCTAAATTGCCGAGAGGTCCCTCAAGTTACCAATAATTGCACTTTAGTCCAAATTGGTTCAAAACCATTCAAGATCAAATTCAATCAATACCAAAATTAATATGCATCATATATACATCATTAATTAACACATATATGAAAAGTCTCAAATTTGGAAAGGGTTATGAACCCTAATTGTACAAAATTGTCAAATAGACCAATTAACACCAAATTAATTAAATTCAACACTTTAATTCAATCCTTACCACACAAAACAAGTCTCACCACCATGAAAAAACTCAAGAAAAATTCTAGGTCATTTATGAGTGGCAAAGCAACTCTAGAATGGCTACCAAGTTATCAAATAACTAAAAGTAAGCTTAATAACACTTAATAAGCTTCCTTTACAAAATACACATGCTAACACCTTTGATTCATGCTTCAAACACCAAGAGAATAGAGAAAACATGGCAACATCATATGTTGAAGTCTAAAGGGATATAAATAATTTTCAAGTAAAGAAAAGTATGAAATTACCTTTGATTTTCAAAGTTTCTTCACTTGACACCTTTAGCACTTATGTTTTTCTCTCAACTCCCTTTTTTTGTAATCTATTTTGAAGCCAAAAGTGAAGCAAAATGAAAAAACTCAAAGCTTTAAACAAATAGGGTTGGCCGACTTTCACAAGGCTAAAATGGTCAATTTTGATTTTTCAAATTTTTTAATCAAATTAAAAGAATTCAAAGTCAAAAAATGCCACCATTTTCAAAAAGTTAAATACACGTGCACCAATCAAAATTAGCCATTTAAAAGCATAATAATGATAAAGATAAACATATTAAATAATTCTAATTATTTAATAATAAATAATTAGACAATTACTTAATACAAATATCTAAATACATGTATCATATTTACATTAAATATTCCATAATACATATCTTTGGAACACATGTCAAATACTTTATTTGATAAAAAAAATAACGTGTATTTAATAAAATCAAGTATTTAATCTAAATACACACTAATTAGAAATTGGCCGGATAAAACCCTTAAAGCGTGTATTTATCGTTTAACCGTTAAACGATCTATAATAATTAATATTATTTAAAAAAGTAGCTGTAGTGCTCTACGAGTATGTTTCATTAGTGAGACTCTCTAGATTTAGGCATATCCTTCACGAAATCTAAATTCGTGTCCATAATCTACCCACCCGTAAATTATGATGACCACGGATAAACTCCATGAATCATACAGGTCGAGGTCACTGCATAAGTATAATCCCTCCGTCATAGGTATCCGGATTATCCCAAAGATATAGATAAAAATGTCAAATCTCTATAGGTATAATGTCGTCGACGATTCTATTAGCAATCTCTTAATAACACTCAGAACTAACTTCTACAGTGTACCACGAGCCCATGGATTTAACAGAATACTAATTCATATTGAATACCTATGCTCTGTACACAGAACTGACGGATCTTGATACGCATAAGATATCATGAGGATCAGTCCACACCCAACGAACAGGCGAAGGTCTGATCTTAATAGATCGGTGACGTGACTGTCATCAAAGTGTGGAGGATACCTCATACATCCACAGTGGTATCTCAAGTGAAAGGACCATTATGCTCACTTGACCCGAGAAGATTCCTATTGACGTTGGTGTACCATCTATTAGGAAATCTTCGGTAAGTCATTCAGTGTTTATCCAATATAAACACCTACACGTCTATATGAAGTCTCGATATACGTCGTGTACTGGTCTCAACAGATTTTACTAACCGACCCATGTTAGTAAATCTTGACCAGAAACTTTATTTGATAATATACTGTTGGACAAAATGACCCATAGCGTCACTATTTGCACAGATCATTGTGTTGTTGTAGCAAATTAACTATGTGACAAGGAAATTGCACTCTCATCATTTGTGATTAGATCACCATAGATATATAAATGAAGAGAGGTCCCTATGATTAGTTCCTGGATTGAGATGATATGAGACAGTATCAGTCCACGAAGGATTAATAATTAAATATCCCTAGCCGTAGTATTATCGAGACTGGACATCGATAATGCGGTATAGGCTAGTATTGCACTTGTGTGTGTTGTGAGGGCACAACGACATAGTTCTCATATATATAAGTATTGGATACTTATGCAAGTGCGATAGGAGGTCGTGTTTCACCGATGGTACGGGAAACAGCTTCGCTCTGGATAGACCCCTCAGAATCCCATTGGTATTATGACTATGTGTCTATGGGAGGCCGAAATCAAGGTAGGTGTGTATAGTTCTTAACCTGAGACTTGCATCGCTAATACTTGCGATAATCGGTAGACATTGGTCTTGGTGGTACAGGGCTTTAACCGGTTTTGCGTACACCACTTCTGGGTTTATCAGAGAGTCGTAGTGTATGGGTGTGATGTCGAGACGGAAGTATCACTTCAGTCATATTGGAGATGATGGTCACGCAGGATACGGTATTAGTGCTCTTAAGTGATGCGCGTCCAATCGTGATATTATGACCAGGTCATGAATATCCGATTATAGAGACTAGTTACCATACATCCGATATGTGTTTCGGACGGGGCAGACACTTATCCAGCCCCAGCCCTAGCACGTGACTATCCGATACTGGACCGATACGCACAATACAATTGTATACTACGCTTGATACAGATCTTAATATTCTAAATGGATATGTCCGGAGATTAGGTAGACTTGTGCTTTGCTAGGAGTCGACCTTGTCCGTAAATCGGTAGAACGTAGTACTTGGTACGTACGTGATTCGGATACTCCGACGACCGTATTTACTACTGCCAGATTATCCGGGGATCTCATGGGTCGCTTCCCGATAATCCACCGATGACGCACACTCGCACTCTTGAATAATCTGGGATTATAAAGAAGAGAGAGAGAAAATTAATCTAGGATTAATAACGGAGATATTTTATCCGGGATAAAATGTCGTCTAAAGAGAGAGAACGATTAATTTGAATTAATCGATGTATTAATATATTCGATATATCAAACGAAATTAGATTTCGACGCGGAATTAAAATTAGATTTTAATTCGGGCAAACGAGTTAATTCAGAATTAATTCGTTAGCGACGTAAATAATAATTTCGCCAGGCGTAATTATTTATTTAAATTCGATTGAATTAACGTCGCGACGTAAGCTCGGTATTTCGGAAATATCGAACCCGAACGCGTGAGTGCACGTGGGCCCACTTTCATTTGGAAACGTGTGGGGCCCACATGACACATGTCATGTTATGCATTAACTTTGACACATGTCATGTTATGCATTAACTTTGACACATGTCATATTATGCTTATTTGACACTCTAATGCTTTGCATGGAGATTGTGTACATTGCACTCAATGGTAATGCATGGAAATGAAGTGTTTGACACTCTAAGCCTTTGCATGATTTGTGTCATAAGTTTATTATTTGTTTAATGAAATTATGGCATAAATATAAATTGATTTTTGGTAAATCATTTTAACTTAATACACAATTTCAACTCTCTCATTTCCTCTCTTCCTCTCACAAAAATGGACTGGTTTGGAACTGGTTTTGGGCGTGAGTTAAAGGGAAGCAAAGAGTGATTCTCATGGTGAGAAATCAAGTGCTAGCACACTACAAGTCTTGCGAAGGTGGTAGGGAGGTTCGACCATGAGACGGGATCCATCCGACGAAGCTAGGAGCTCCGTTTCTCATCTCAAATTTCTGTTTTGGAGGCAGTGGACTGCATGCAGTGGCGTCAAAGGCAGTGCGTTTTTGGGCTCATTCGTCTCCAAATCGACATAACCGATCAATGTGAGTATTCCGCTACCTCCGTTGATGTATTCACGCATGTTTCATGACTTGTTATTGATCTTGGGACCTTATAGAAAACCAACAATGGTATCAGAGCAGAAGTTGCAAAGCATGAAATTTGTAGGGTAAAATTTGGGTAAAGTTTGTTGAGCATGATTTGAATGAATGTTTGTTTGAGTATGCTTATAACATGTTTAAATTCATTTTGGTTGGACTAATTTGATTAAAAATGATTTGGAATTATTTTCCCCAAATTATATGCCTTGGCCGAATGCAAATTGATTTGAATCATTGGAATTTTGTTGATTTTAATTCATTGGATGAGTTAAAATCATGTAGGATGATGTTAATTTAATGTCAATTGTATTGTACTTTGAATTGAACATAAACCCTAAATTCCATGTGTTGGCTGAATGGTATATGCCCTTGAATGTCTTGGTATATTTTGATTTTGATAATTGGATGTATTGAAAATCATTCGGGATATGTATTTAATGTCGATTGCGGATTAATTGGATTGAAACCGAATTGGACATGAAATCACTCCCTTGGCCGAGACTTAGCAAGCATGTAAATGGGTTTGATTTTTCATTATGTGTGTTGACATGTAATAATGAATTAAGCATGATTAATTGGACTAATTTGGTGCTTCGGAAATATCGATTTAGTCGATTAATCATATAATGCACTTTGGTAATTAAATTGTGAAAATTGGATTTTTGGATTTAATTAATTGGGCCTAATTTTGGAAATTAGAATTTAATGTTGTAATTGGGCCTTTGGGCTTGATTTATCAAGTTTGGTTTAGGCCAAGTGGATTGGATCCAATTGGGCCCAAAACCTTAACCATAAAGCTCAATTGCGACTAATGAACCTTTAATGTTTAATTGGGCCTAATGGGCCGAAATTAATTTCTAAGGCATTTTGGGTGATTCCACTATTGGGCTTTGGTGCCGAAGCCCAATGCCTAAGAAATTAATGAAGCCCATTTAGACTTAAATTAATTGACGTTGGACGTTAATCGGACTTTGAGTCCCGACGCGATTGAATTTGGAATTTAAATCGTAAAAGGTTTATTAATATAAAGTGCAATATTTAATTTGGAATTGAATAGTGAATTAGTATTAAATACATGATTACATTGATTTAATGATGTAGTTAATTTAATTCATGAATTCGTACTTTGAGTACTTATTCGCAAGAACGAGTTTGACTCGAACAAAATCAAATCGTTGTTTGAACATTGGATGATCACTTAATTATCAGATTAATTAATTTGATTAGATTGATTGATAGCATGCTTATTGTTGTGAATACGTGGTTGTGTTGAATGAATAATGCATATCGGATGGATACTAGTCGGGTGGGCAATTTTAGAAATTGTTGTAATAAATTCGATTTATTAAATTGGACCTGCGTGTCCCGCCTTATCACCTTCTTTCTCTTTGTATTCTCTTCTCACCTATCCCCTCTATGTTTATGAGGTTTCTTTAGAAGTGTAGTGTAACGGGTAGAAGTAGTACAAGTGCTAGCTTGAGTGAGAAAGGGAGAGATTTGATCTAGGATCAATGTGTTAAGTATCCATCCGCATATCATTATTATTTTTTTCATACTCGCTTTATTATGTATTTAGAATGCATGTTTAAGGGTGTATGATGATGAGACCTTAACAAAGATAATTAAATTGGTAGCCAATTTGCACGCGAAAAACCCTCGTTAAATATCAAGCGTTTTTTTCCTTCCATTGAGTGATTCTTACTCAAGATCCGAGATTGGCAGGGGTTGTTGGCCCAAGTTAAGCCCTTGTCCGTCAAAGATGTGTTTTAATCACGAGGCTTTGTTCATATCGGTGTCGTGTCCAAGTTGTGGTTTGTTGGCCAAAGTCAAGACCACTTCTTCCATTGACATTGATTACGAAGCTTCCATGTCAATGGGTCCGCTTTGACTGGGATCACTAGGTTTGTTGTGCCAAAGCCAAGGCCTAGTTGATTCAGAGGGAAAATGGTTAGGGTATATATTCGATATATAGGCATATATAAGATATATGTTGGGGTGGGACTTGGATGTCCACCTACGGATCTAGGAGTTGGATGGGATCCAATTGATCTTCGAGATCTACCTAGTAACTATCATACAATTTGTTGGCCAAAGTCAAGATTGTGTGATACTTTAACGGGATCCTAGCCCACTAGGAAACACGGTTTCCCGAGTACTCGACAGAGGGTTAGAGGCTCGACGACGAAAATAGTGGGAGGCAAGTATTGAATTTGCAACATTCGTTCGAATACTCGCTAAACGCGCTCATCTATATTTTACTCGTCACATTAATCAGAAGTATTAGTTGGACTAATATTTATGTTGTTTTAAATATATATATAGTTGGACTATATACAAACTCATTCAATATATAGTTGATTTTGTAATTGGATTATAGTAATCAATATAATTGAATTAAATGATAGTTGATTTTATAATGGGATTATAGTAATCAATATTAAAATTATAGTTGATTAAATAATTGGATTATTGTAATCATTATAATAAATAGTACTTATTAAATTGATTAAATAGTTGGACTATTGAAATCAAGAAAGAATTGAAAAGTTGAATATTTAAAATATATAATCCTTGGATTAAATGTTTTAACTGATTAATTTTCAATTGGGAATTAATAATAGGTTAATTTATTTGATTAAAATAACTTATTATGACTAAGCCCATAATTAAGCAAATAGTAGAGCATAAGTCTTTGGAAGATTTATGTGATGATGACTTTAATGCTTAATTAATATACTTACATAAATCTATCTTTAGATTTAAAAGTATTAAAATTGCAATTAATAATTCTTGGAGAATTATTTGACTATTCTAGTGGAGAAAAGTCAAAGTTTGCAATTGGGCATGTAGCACAAGGTGCACATCGTTTCGATATTCCAAAACCCAAGGCTTGGCCAAATGTTTGTGAAATATTGAAAAGGATAATGACATATCCCAAAGTGACTACCATTTGGATATGGAAGACACGAAGGAATAAAGAAAGGGCGAGGCTCTAACTTTAAAAATATTTGTCAAAGTTATGTTTACTACTAGTATTGAAATTGGATTTTAAATACTTAATGTGGTACATAAAAATATTGTATTGATGTTCAGAATCCGCTATGAGCTTGATACTAACTTCAAGCCGAGATTCTCTGCGAATTGGAAACAGGACGAAAGTCGCTGTTTCGACGACGTAGATACCTAAGTTTGGGAACTACCATTTGGGCAGGTACCTAAATTAGGAAATGTTATATGTAACTAGTTTACTAGAGACATTATCCTCTATATCAGTGTTTAATCCATGCGGATAAAACCTTTATATTCTAGAACACTAAAGTGTTTCAATATATAAAGATGATACTGAGATAAATACATTGGATGTAAATAACAGAATTTATATTTTGAATATAATAAAATCTCAAACATATAAAATGACAAATAAATAGCTCAAATTGATTTGATCAATGAAGACTTATTTGTGGCATTGTTGTCTAGGACACAATTAAACAAGACTCGTATATCCACACCTTAAGAGTGGGTACTAGGACTGATTTGACTATTCAAATAAGGTCTACGAATCTAGTTATTAGGTTAAATACCTAAAATACTATTTACTGGTAATAGTAAAAGTGCCACCGATCTGTTAGCCCTATTCATGGTGAATTAAGTGGGCCCATATCTAGCTAGCTAGATGTGAACATGAATATTTCGTGACCTTAACGGATTTGTAGCATCACGTTGTGGTTATGTGTTTCTTTTGAAGAACACAGATCGGAAACTTTTGAAGTTTCGACACGAAGAAAACAAACAGATCGGATAGTGTTATTCCGCCACGGTAAGACCGAAATGGAAAATACTTAAGCAGTAAGTTTCATATATAAATGAAAGAGTACGGTGTTCTTTCATGTGAGGACTCCCCCGAGACACGTCAGTTAGACGTGTGTCCGAACTAAAACCGAATTTTGTGTTGGACATGATAAGGTTTATCACGAGTCGCTCTGAGCTACTATTTCCTTCTAACAGGATATGTATTAACAGTGCAAAACTTATTTAGAATAAGGTTCCATATAAATCTGTTTGACAGATATCATATAGGATATGAACAGGGAAGAAACGAGGTTTCTCATTCCTGATAATTTGGGTATGCGAGGCATAGCGTTTGGATGATACCAAACTAAGGACCCAAATTGGATAAGTGCCAATATAGGTTATCCTAAGGGAAACCTTAAGTTAAGTACTTATAAATCCACATGAGAACAATGTAATTGTTGCTCACCATGCGGTTTTCCTGAGAGGAATACCGATATGCAGTGGTCAGTGGGGGAGGATAGTGATACTCGATGAAAATCGGAGTAATACTGTTCAAGGCACGAAGTCCTTAATGGAACACAAATAGTTCATCTATGATGAAACTATACCATTAACCTTCAAATACACAAGAAACTCGTAGATCGGATAGAGTCAGAAAACAACCTAGGGTATGGGTTTCTGCTCTAACTCATAAAGATGTCAATCTTATGGAGGTGTACCATCCGACTACGTTTTGAGAAGTGATACAGGTATCGACTCTCTGTTATGGCAAAGTGCCATGAATCCGAAATGGATTCCATGTATAACAAGTATTTTGGATACTGTTGTTGTACCATAAGGCATTGTGCCTATGGTACGTTTAAACGTCTTCAAGGAAGACATACATGGAAGGCAACATACCAACGTACAAAGCTAGGCTTTTGACGAAAAAGGTATCGTTATCAACATTGTGTTAATAACGGTTCAACCCTTTTACCTGTTGCCATGGTAAATCCATTTTGAAGATGCTTGTTGATAACTGTATATTTCATTTATGAAATATGTCAGTTACAAATCAAAATCGCTTTCTGAAAAGGATACCTTTGGAGGATGTTTACAACATCCTGACGATTTTGTAACCGACAAACAAGGTTTGCGGGTTATTCGATCCATGTTTGGATTGATGCAAGCATAAGGTTCTTGGAACTGTCATTTGAAATATCATAATGGTTTATGATTTGACTCAAAACGAAATAATTCTTGTGTATATAAGGAGGTTAGTGGGAGCGCACTGACAGTAAATTCCCATAAAGCAATGGTGAAAGCTTGGCTTTCATAGATATTCTTTCATAGAAATCTCCGTAGAATTCTGGGGAGTAACAACCTTTATTCAAGGAATAAAGATCTACTGGGATAGATTTGGAGTTGTTAACACTCTCTGGGAAATAGTACATTTAAAATGTACTTGTATTGGTGTCTCATACGCTTCGAGCATATGGAGTCACAATCGGGTCAATCCAAGTGATAGTCACTGGATTGAAGTTAAGAACATCTGTTAGTATCTCAGAGAACTAAAGATGCTATCTTAAACTATGGAGAAGGAGAACTTGAAGTGACTGGGATCACTGCCTGCAAGTTTCCAAACATTAAAATACTACGGTACTATAAAGTTTGAACACCGGGACAGTGAGCTGGAAATCTTCCAAGCAAGATAACTGTTGCCGAATAAACAACAAATGCGGAATTTTGCTGCAGCTGAGGCAGCAATAGAAGTCTTTTGGGTCGAAGTAAATCTAATTAGATTAGATATAAGTTCTGTTAGCAGCTTGAGCTAGGCGTCAGCACAAGCTAAGGAATTAAAGGTCTCATCGACGATCCAGATATATACTTCTATATCATCTGATTCGTTCGGATCATACATCGTGGCGATGTGATGATCGTATAAATCGCGTCAAGCGATAATCGAACAAATCCGCTGACGAAACTTTTCCTCAGCAATTTGAGCGAAACGTACATAGTTCGGGTGTGGGACACTTGAGTGACTGGCTATGTGCCAAGTGGGAGATTGTTGGACAAAATGACCCATAGCGTCACTATTTGCACAGATCATTGTGTTGTTGTAGCAAATTAACTATGTGACAAGGAAATTGCACTCTCATCATTTGTGATTAGATCACCATAGATATATAAATGAAGAGAGGTCCCTATGATTAGTTCCTGGATTGAGATGATATGAGACAGTATCAGTCCACGAAGGATAATCATTAAATATCCCTAGCCGTAGTATTATCGAGACTGGACATCGATAATGCGGTATAGGCTAGTATTGCACTTGTGTGTGTTGTGAGGGCACAACGACATAGTTCTCATATATATAAGTATTGGATACTTATGCAAGTGCGATAGGAGGTCGTGTTTCACCGATGGTACGGGAAACAGCTTCGCTCTGGATAGACCCCTCGGAATCCCATTGGTATTATGACTATGTGTCTATGGGAGGCCGAAATCAAGGTAGGTGTGTATAGTCTTAACCTGAGACTTGCATCGCTAATACTTGCGATAATCGGTAGACATGGTTTGGTGGTACAGGGCTTTAACCGGTTTTGCGTACACCACTTCTGGGTTTATCAGAGAGTCGTAGTGTATTGGGTGTGATGTCGAGACGGAAGTATCACTTCAGTCATATTGGAGATGATGTCACGCAGGATACGGTATTAGTGCTCTTAAGTGATGCGCGTCCAATCGTGATATTATGACCAGGTCATGAATATCCGATTATAGAGACTAGTTACCATACATCCGATATGTGTTCGGACGGGGGCAGACACTTATCCAGCCCCAGCCCTAGCACGTGACTATCCGATACTGGACCGATACGCACAATACAATTGTATACTACGCTTGATACAGATCTTAATATTCTTAAATGGATATGTCCGGAGAATTGGGTAGACTTGGTGCTTTGCTAGGAGTCGACCTTGTCTCGTAAATCGGTAGAACGTAGTACTTGGTACGTACGTGATTCAGATACTCCGACGACCGTATTTACTGCCAGATTATCCGGGGATCTCATGGGTCGCTTCCGATAATCCACCGATGACACACAACTCGCACTCTTGAATAATCTGGGATTATAAAGAAGAGAGAGAGAAAATTAATCTAGGATTAATAACGGAGATATTTTATCGGGATAAAATGTCGTCTAAAGAGAGAGAACGATTAATTTGGAATTAATCGATGTATTAATATATTCGATATATCAAACGAAATTAGATTTCGACGCGGAATTAAAATTAGATTTTAATTCGGGCAAACGAGTTAATTCAGAATTAATTCGTTAGCGACGTAAATAATAATTTCGCCAGGCGTAATTATTTATTTAAATTCGATTGAATTAACGTCGCGACGTAAGCTCGGTATTTCGGAAATATCGAACCCGAACGCGTGAGTGCACGTGGGCCCACTTTCATTTGGAAACGTGTGGGGCCCACTGACACATGTCATGTTATGCATTAACTTTGACACATGTCATGTTATGCATTAATTGACACATTTCATATTATGTTTTGACACTCTAATGCTTTTGCATGGAGATTGTGTACATTGCACTCAATGGTAATGCATGGAAATGAAGTGTTTGACACTCTAAGCCTTTGCATGATTTGTGTCATAAGTTTATTATTTGTTTAATGAAATTATGGCATAAATATAAATTGATTTTGGTAAATCATTTTAACTTAATACACAATTTCAACTCTCTCATTTCCTCTCTTCTCTCACGCAAATGGACTGGTTTGGAACTGGTTTTGGGCGTGTGAGTAAAGGGAAGCAAAGAGTGATTCTCATGGTGAGAAATCAAGTGCTAGCACACTACAAGTCTTGCGAAGGTGGTAGGGAGGTTCGACCATGAGACGGGATCCATCCGACGAAGCTAGGAGCTCCGTTTCTCATCTCAAATTTCTGTTTTTGGAGGCAGTGGACTGCATGCAGTGGAGCTCAAAGGCAGTGCGTTTTTGGGCATCATTCGTCTCCAAATCGACATAACCGATCAATGTGAGTATTCCGCTACCTCCGTTGATGTATTCACGCATGTTCATGACTTGTTATTGATCTTGGGACCTTATAGAAAACCAACATATACTTCTAGTAGTGACACTTCCTAATGTCAATTACAAACTACTTTGTAACTGTGCACTACTTTATATATTATTGGGTCTTTGTCTAATATATACATATCATTAAATCCTATTTAGTTTCAATCTAATCGTAATTAGATCGAATATGTATATAAAAGGAAGAAGTACTAACATAAAAAGTAATAATGGAAAAATAAATTGTTCATATTCATAAATCGTACATAAATACGATCTGGATTGGCACTCTGAGCACCAACCCTAACATGTAGGGATTTATCTGCTAATTGTAAAGTGACAGTGGATGGTTTTTCCTCACCTATGCCCGACTGTTTGTAGATGGATAATGGCATGAGATTTATATTTGCACTCAAATCGCATAGCGCCTTACCAAAGTATCGATTTCTAATAGTGCACGGAATGGTAAAGCTGCCAAGATTCTTCAGTTTTGGAGGAAGCATCTTCTGTATAATGGCACTACACTCCTCTATGAGTGCTACTATTTCAAAATTAGTCAGCTTCCTCTTCTTGGACATTATCTCCTTCATAAACATCACATAGTTAGGCATTTATTCCAAAACATCTACGAATGGGATGTTGATGTGGATATTTTTAAAGATGTCTAGGAACTTGGCGAACTGATCATCCAAATTTTTTCCTTTGAAAGCGATGAGGGTATGGCAAAATAGTCTTCGGGATGGGTGGCTTATATGGAAGAGCTACTGCATTGTTCTCTTCTTCTATTATCTTTCCTCATTTTCTGCTACCTCTTTATCCTTACTGCCTTGGTCCTTATGAGTATCTCTAATCTTTTTCCTGCTTCTAAGGGTAATGGCTTGACACTGCTCTTTAAGGTTGACCTCAGTATTACTAGGGAATGCCCTTTCTGTTGATTAGTCATGGACGAAGCAATCTGCCCAATCCTCACTTCTAAAGACTTCATTGTTGCTCTGATATTGCCCATGTGCGTTTCGATATCATTCAACCTCGACTCATTCTTCTTAAACCTCTCTGAAGTTTTAGCAACACACGTGCTCATGAGGTTTTCTAGGGAATGTTTATGCTTCGATCTTTGATTGTTGAAACCAGAATGAGGTTGCAAGACATTCTATGTGTTAGCATATGAAAAGATCAGATGATAATAGTTAGGCATAGGATTGCCTCTATAGTTGTTGAAGTTCCGATTGTTTATATATTGGACTTGCTCATATCCTCTGTCAGATAAGATCATTCTATTAGTAGCAGTAGCTTCAACAGATGGTTGGCCTTGTTGATTGGACATTGTTGCTAGATGAGTCGTGAGAGATGACATATGAGCTGTAACTGCAATAATAAGATCTACCTCATATATACTAGCCATTTTAGTCACAGTAGAGCATTCACTTAGCCATTGGAAATTGTTAATGGCTATCTCCTTCAGCAGAGCATAAACATTTTCAAAAGATTTCTTGAACAGGGTTACTCCAGCTGCTGCATCGACTATGGTCCTGTTTGGACCATTCAACCCATTGTAGAATAACTGAATCTGAACCCAGTCTTCAAAATTATATTGTGGGCATCTCCTTTAAAGCGCTCTCAGGCCTCGTACAGATTCTCAGTCTCCGAATGCTTAAATATGCTTATATCTGTTCTCAGTTGGGCAGATTTAGCTGTGGAAAGAACCTCGCAAGAATATTATAGCCATATTCTGCCATGTCATGATGCTCCTCATCGGTATTGATTATAGCCAACCTCTCGCTTTGTCCCTTAAAGAGAATGGGAATAAGGGTAGCCTGATGGTCTCTTTAGTCACGCCATTCATCTTTATGATATCCACCATCTCCAAGAACATCTTTAAATGCACATTGGGATCCTATACAGTTAAACCCCCAAACTGCTTCTTTTGCACCATGTTGATCAATGCAGGTTTCAGCTCAAAGTTATTGACATTGATTGGTGGGTGCGCAATCCCAGAATAATTATCATCTACGACCGACTTTAAGTGATCTCGGATTGCCACCTGACTTGGGTTGTTCTCTATATTTTCAGCCGCCATTTCTTCTTTCTTAATTTTCCTTTCTTTCTTTAGTATCCTCGTTGTTCTTTCTTTTTCAGGATCAAACAGAATCGAGCAAAACTTATGGATTGTCGCATTCACTGAAGCACAGAAAAAGAAAAAAAAGTACTAAAATAAAATTAATAAAAAAAAAAAGAAAAATCAAAATTAAGGCTAAGATTCTTTGGTAATAATAATAATGTGAATTAGATTAACAATACCCGGCAACGGTGCCAAAAACTTGTTGTGAAATTATCATACCACAAGTATACGGTGTCAAGTTTTAGTAAAAGATTAGTAAAGAGTGTCGAATCCACTTGGATTGTAATCAAATTCTTACTAAGTACTATAATTGATAAACTTAACTTTATTTAGAAAGTAATTTAAAATAATCTAAATAAAAATTAAAAACTAAAGGAATCAATATATTAGAATGTTTAGTTATGAGAAACCAAGATAAGAGAGATTCTAGTCTGATTTCACCTAGCTAACCCCTATGTATTTGTTATGCCAATCAATTATTATTCATTTTTTTAGTTTATAAGTCAATGACCCTAAGTTATTCTAACTCTCTCTCCCGAGTGCCGAGTGAATATATTATCAACTACAGACTTCGATATCCTTAAAAAAAATCTAGTAATTAACAACGCATTACGCTATGTGATTATTTATTAATGACTTCAAAGGGATTATAGGTTCTCCCAAACTCAACAAATCTCCTAGGTTATATTATCTAGATCCTATTCAATCCCCTCTCCCAAGTAATAGATTCTAAACATGCATCATCTTAATTTGTGGCCAATAAACTAGAAGCATTAAACATAAGAGAATATAAATAAACTGAATCAAAACTTTATAACAATCAAATTGGAAAACAATATATAGGTTCAAGCATAAGCTACATCATCCTCTAGAATAATGGAGTTAGTTCATGACTAAAGATAAAAATAAAGAAAATAATGTCAATAATATGTTAGACATCATTAGATTTTGAAAAAAGAAACTAAAAGATAAAATCCGAATTGAATCCCTTTGTCTTCGGACGTCACCATCTTCGTCTCATCTTATCACTCTTCAATCTTCCTTCTTATATCTCTCTAAAATATGTGTTTATAGCTCTTTATTATGTATTAGTCTCCTCTCTAGGGTTTTGGATGAGCTTCTATATTTATAGGGAAGTCTTGGAGTCTTTTTGCTTGTAGAATAATGATTTCTGATGTTTCTGAATGTATGACGCAGCGTAGCGACACTGTAAGTGGCGTTCCGACGCCAAATCCTTGGGAACAACGTATGGGGTATGTCTGGGCATCACGATGCCAACCCAAATTTTCAGGATAGTGATTTCTGCGTATTTAGCATTCCCGTGTGCTTCTGATGCGTCATTAAGCTCCCAAAAGAAGTCCATTTGCCCCAAGATCCATAGTCCAATGCTTCATATCAATAAAACATAAAAGAAACTACAAAATACATTAAAATGACATGGAACCTAACAAAATAATAAGCTATGAATGTATGAATAATTTGGTATAAACCGCACTTATCAGAGGCTTCAGCACCAAATTGCAAATGCATTTATAATCCAACAATGCATTACACACACACAAGTTCTTTTTGGATTTTTTGGGTCATGGAATTCAGATCTCATATCCATTTTTCCTGTGAGCTTCCGAAGTAGTATTTTACCTACACAATAAATAAATATATACAATAAAAATATACAAAACATAAATTTAATTGTTATTTCATAAATGTGCTAAATTAAGGGGATTAATGAAACTATAAGTGTAAAATGATTAATTTTCGTTTAATAAATGTGCACTTTCTAGTGTTCATCTGTTACCCCTCTAACAAGACCCCAATTGTATCCGGCATGAAATGACTCCTTAAAGCCCATATTAAATCCCTCATGTGTAGAAGCTTCTTTACCAGCTAAGAGACCATCACGATATCCAAACTGAAATTCTTTGAGTAGATCAATAATATAGGCCTTCAATTACCATATCTTATGCACAAGACCATGCCAAAGTACTGCTCAACTAATGATATGCCATGAGAAACCAACAAAAATGAAAGAAGGGGCTGGATATTTCGTCAGAGGGAGAGAAATGAGAAGGAAAGAATGGGAAATACGTGAGCCATGCACATAAAACATTATTTTTATTATTAAAATAATTTTTTTAAAAAAAGTCACATGCCAAATTCCTTTCTCATTTTCATCACAAAACAGTACTTAAATTTTCAATCCCAAATATGACTGACTTCTATTCAGTTTTAGGGAAAATACTTAACATAAAAGTTGCAGCCTTATGTGTAAGATTTCCAATGGAATCTGAATCACTGAAAAATGGTATAAGTAACTCAAGATATTATCAAAATATTGAGGACTATTCATAAAGGCGGATAAATCATAAGGGGTACTGAAACTTCGGAAAATTACTCTGAACTCATCGGGAGGGTTACAAGGATTTCAATCCATCAATACATGATTATATACATAATAACATATCCAATATATTATTTTATCGATTAATTCCGAATTAATCATTCTCTCTCTTTTATTTGAATTTTATCCCAGATAAATTTTCGTCGTAATTAATCCTAGATTAATTTTCTCTCTCTTCTAATTAATCCTAGATTAATTATGTTCAAGTCATACGTCATCGGTGAATCTTCAGGAAGCGACCCATGAGATCCATGGATATGTTGGCAGTAAATCCGGTCGTCGGACTATCCGAACACGTGCGTACCTTGTACTACGTTCTTACCGATTTACGAGACATAGTTGGCTTCTAGCAAAGCGCCGTGCCTACCCAATTCTCCAGAAATATTCTTTAAGGAACATATAATCTATAACAGGCGTAATATACGTAGTATTGCGTATTGCGATCCAGTATCTGATGTCACATGCAAGGCCTGTGGCTAGAATAGTGTCTGCCCCGTATGAAGCATATATCGGATCACAAGCAACTGGTCTCTATAATCGGATAATCATGACCTTGTCATATTATCCTGATAGTTGCAACATAATAGAGAACTGGTTTTGTATCCCTGCGTGATCATCGTCTCCATATGACTGAAGTGATACTTCCGTCTTGACATCACACCCAATACACTACGATTCTCAATAAACCCAGAAGAGGCGTACACAGAACCTGTTAAAGTCTCGGACGACCAAAACCAAAGCGTATTGATTGTCGCAAGCACTAGCGATGCAAGTCTCAGGTTAAGACCAAATACACCTGCCTTGAAGCGGATTCTCATAGACACATAGTCATACTACCAATGGGATTCCGCGGGTCTATCCAGAGCGAAGCTGTTTCCTTACCATCGGTAAACACAACCTCCTATCACACTTGCATAAGTATCCAATACTTAAATATATGAGAACTATGATGTTACGCTTCCATAAGCGCACAAGTGCAATACTAGTTTATCTGCATTATCGATATCCAGTCTCGATAATACTACGACTATGGATATTTAATTATTAAACCTTTGTGGATTGATATTGTCTCATATCTTATAATCTTGAACTAATCATAAGGACTTTTATCATTTATATATACAAGTAATCTAATACAAAATGATAAAATGTAATTTCCATTGTCACAAGTTAATTTGTACAAAAACCACAATGTCTTTTACAAATAGTGACACTATGGGTCATAATTGTCCAACAGTAGCTATATGACCGGTTTGTTACATTCAAGCTGATGAGCGGAAAATATATCAATATTTACCGCCCCTTTAACTTAATATTTTGTTTAGTTTCTCGGGTTTGATGAACGTTTTGATGTGTTTTAGTTTATTTGCAGATAAAATAATATCGGGTCTCAATGAAATCATTTAGGATGAAATATGGGTCAAATAAGGGAAATTATTGGACTTGATATATTAATTTTGGAGATTGGAAACTTGAAAGGGCGTTTTGACGAAGTGCAGTTTTGGGAATTCCAATTTTGCGCATCTGTTGTATTTTGGGCATAACTTTTACTCAGATATCGGATTGAGCTGATTCAAGTGCCATATTAAAGAAGACTCAAAGATCTACAATTTTGAAAGAGAAAATATTTTCTAATTCTGAAGAGTTAATGACCGAAATTGATGAACCATCCAGAAGTGTGTGATGTGTAATTATTAAAGTCATTATCAATCATTTTCAAAGCAAAATATAAATTAATAAATAATTAATAAAAATTATCAAATCACACCACAAACAAGATAAGCAATTAGTGGAGCATTTATGGATTTGGTGGAGTAATTAGTGGAGAAATTAATAATGGATTTGGTGGAGAATTTGATGGATGATTTGATATAGGCAAAATTTTGCCTATAAATACCAAGCCATTTCATTTGTAAAATTCATACTTTCTTCTTTGAAATTCCTTAAAATAAATAAGAAGATTGTATCTTGTTTGTTTATTTACAGTTTTCAGTAATTAATTTTCGCTTTCGCACTTTCTTTTCTTTACTTTTCAGTTTTTACTTTCCGCAATTTACTTTTACGCACAAACATTTTCTTTCTTTACTTTTGCAGTTTTTATTTTTCAAGCAATGAGGAGGTAACTCTCCCTTTGCTGGGGTAAAAGGTAAATCTTTTATTATTGCTATCTAGATTAATCTCCCTTAAATATAAAATATAAACTATTTAAAATCTGACTTAAAGAGGATACCGCTATATTGGCAGGTTGGAAATTAATTATAAATTGGTTTTAACCTGACTAAGTATGGATACCGCCTGGTTGGTCGGTTGGTAATTAATTATTAATTTGACTTAATCAGGATACCGCCTATATGGCTGGTTGGTAATTATCACGCAAAGTTAATATATTATATTAAGGGAGATATCTAAAATAGTAGTAATAAAAGTTGATCCTCTACCCAGCATTTTCTTTTATTATACTTTTACTTTGTTTAATTTCATAATTTACTTTTCAGCAATTTACTTTCAGTAATTTACTTTTTTTTTTTTACTTTTTACTTTTTACTTTTTACTTTTACTTTTTTTTTTTACTTTCAGCAATTTATTTTTCAGTATTTAATTTTCAGAATTTACTTTATGTCTTTTATTTTATTTAAATTTTTACTACCCGTAAATATGTGTCGTAACTAAGCCAGTTATCTGGAGTTGTGATGAAATCCAATATCACCGGTTTATAAGGGGTTAAATTATAGTTTGGTAATATAAAGGTTTATTTATTGAGTCTTAATCTTAATGCTTTTTATTAACTGGCCATTAATAAAATTGAACTGGTAAACTTAAAATGAACTAGACATAGGGATTTTAAGTTTAAGACCTTAGACTCCATAGCCCACGATCTTCCTTGAGGATAGATAACCCTTTAATAGATTTCCTTACATGATAGGAATATACCTGTCGGGCGGGGGTAGCCATAATTGGAACTTAATCTTCATGAATTCAGGTAATTGGTTGACATAGACATATGGTTCAATTAGGTTATACTGGATATTTGTAGTTGACCATCGGAAGAGGCTTTTACATAATTTAGTGTTCCAGGTTAATAAATCAATATTTTATCCAAACTATAAGATAACCACTTCATCTTTAAAATGATATTGGAAGAAATCACAACCCTAGATAGTTTTAATAGTGAACTTTCTTAAACCTACTTTCGAAAAATTTTATTTACTTATTTTAAATTTAGAATCGTCACTTTTCAAATCAATCAAACAACCTGTTAGATACTAGTAATCATTTGACCTCATAAAATTAATAGCTTAGGTATTAAGTCCTCGTGGGATCGATACTTTTTATACTACTTGAACGATACGTGCGCTTGCGTTATACGCGTGTGTTTAAGCCGGTCAAGTTTTTGGCGCCGTTGCCGGGACTTATTTATCTTTTACTATTAGTTTAGAGGTTAGATACCTTTACTTGTATCTAATTTCTTTTTACTTATTGTTTTTGTTTTCTTGTGTTTCAGGTTTTCAGAAACTTCATGAGACGAACTAGAAGTTTTGAACTACAACCGCTTGACCCAGAAATTGAAAGAACCATCAGACAGTTGAGAAGGGAAAGGCGAGAAGGCCAAGAAGCTTTAGTCAACATGGAACCTGAACCTTGGAGGTTGCACCACCAATTCCATTCGAGACAGAACCATTCTGGTGATTGACAGACTCATTTCTTGCATTGTACTTCCTCTCTTACCAGCAAATGCGGGTGACATCAAAACATGCATTCAGATGATTCAGCAGTCAGTTCAGTTTGGGGGGAATGCAACTGAAGATCCAATACCCACATCAGCAACTTCCTAGAAGTTTGCGGCACTTTAATTACAACCGAGAAGCTGAAGAAGCAATGAGACTGCGAGTTTTTCCATATTCCTTGAAGGACAGAGCTAAAGCTTGGCTACATTCACTACCAGCAGGTTCCATCACAACTTGGAACACTTTAGCCACAAATTTCTTGCAAAGTACTTTCCACCAGCCAGAACCGGAAACTGAGGAATAACATCACATCCTTTATACAACAAGATTCAAAATCCCTCTACGAAGCTTGGGAAAGGTACAAAGATTTACTCCGGAAATGTCCTCACCATGAGATTCCAAAATGGCTTCAAGTCCAAACATTCTATAATGGACTTTCTGGAATAATGAGAACCACAATCGATGCTGCTGCTGGAGGAGCTTTAATGGCAAAATGAGAAGATCAAGCCTGGGAACTAATCGAAGAAATGGGCAACAACAATTCCTTGTGGCCAACAGAAAGGAGCATGATCCAAAGAATTGCAGGAATTTATGAAAGTGGAGCCAATACAGCAGTCAACGCCAAGCTAGATCAGATATGCAAATTCATGGAAACTCTTTCCACTGGATCCACAAGTTCACCATATAGAGGAACACCAGAGTCGAACCAACTTGAAGAAACGGTGAATTTTGTCAACAATTTCAACAGGCAGGGGAACAATCCATATTCCAACACCTACAACCCAGGGTGGAGGAATCATCCCAATTTCGCATGGAGCAACAATTCACGCCAACAGCGAAACTATCCACCACCTGGATTCCAGCAACAGAACAAAGGCCATGAGCAGGCAAATGAACCAGGAATAGCAGAAGTGCTGGCTCAGTTAAAAAAGTACGATGCTATCTTTCAGAGCCAATCAGCTTCCATCAAAGCACTGGAGAATCAAATCGGACAACTGGCCAATGCTCAGAGTTACAGACCACCAGGTAATCTTCCCAGCAACACAGAACCCAATCCAAGGAACCGAGGTAAGGAGCAATGTCAAGCCATTACTTTGAAAACGGTACTGAAATCAACAAAGATGTTGGAATCAAGATGTCCCAAGAAGAATTCCAAAAGAAGCTGAACAACAGATGGAGGAAAAAGAGGAAGGAAAAAGAAGCAAAGGAAAAAGAACAGATCACTCCACCTCCACATTTTCCTCAGCGTCTTCAGAAAAACAAACTGGACAAGCAGTTTGCTCGATTCCTGGAGGTTTTCAAAAAGCTGCACACCAACATCCCCTTTGCAGAAGCCTTGGAAGAAATGCCCAGTTATGTCAAATTCATAAAAGACATTCTTTCACGAAAACGGAGATTGGGAGACTACGAAACAGTTGCATTAACGGAAGAATGCAGCGCCATTATTCAGAGGAAACTTCCCCCGAAGTTGAAAGATCCTGGCAGTTTCACAGTTCCATGCACCATTGGAGAACATTACATCGGTAAGGCTTTATGTGATTTAGGAGCTAGTGTTAACTTGATGCCTTTTTCTATTTTCAGGAAATTACAGATTGGAGAAACAATGCCCACTTCAGTCTCTCTACAACTTGCTGATAGAACACTCGTATTCCCAAGAGGCGTAGTTGAGGATGTGCTGGTCAAGGTTGACAAATTTATTTTCCCAGCAGATTTTATTGTCCTTGATATGGAGGAAGACGCAAACGTGCCAATCATCCTCGAGAGACCGTTCTTGGCTACAGGTCGAACCATTATTGATGTACAAAAATGAGAATTAACCATGAGGGTACAGGACCAAGAAGTAACATTCAATGTTTTCAAGGCCATGAATTTCCCAGATGATGAAAAGAATGAGGAATGTTTCAGACTTGATGTGATACATAGTACCGATCAGAACTCTGATGAAAGACAAAGTTCTACTGACAAACTTAAAGCATGTCAATTACCTGTGGAGCCTGAAAATAAAGCGCATTGCGTACTGAAAAATCCAATTCTTGCACTACAAGCAACAGAAGAGAAAAAGTTCCACCAGCTCAACGAATTGGAAGAATTCCACAATCAGCCTTTTGAGAATGCCAAATTGTACAAAGAAAAGGCAAAGAAAAGACATGATGAGAAGTTAGTGCGCATACAACTGGAACCAGGGCAGAAGGTACTGTTAAAAAAATCAAGAGTGAAATTCTTCCCATGGAAGCCAAAATCACGGTGGTCAGGTCCATTTGTGATCACCAAAGTTTTACCAGATAGAGCCGTTGAGATACATGATCCTGACTCCAACAAAACTTTCAAGGTTAAAAACAAGCGTGTTAAGCACTACTGGGGAGAATCATTTGAGCGACAAAAAGAAAGTGTCACACTTTCAGATCCAGCCTAACATTCGAGAAGTCACGTCTAGCTGTCGACGTTAAACTTAGCGCTAGCAGGGAGGCAACCCATGCCAATTTTTGTATATATTGTGATTTGGTGTGATTTAATTTGGTGTGTTTAGTTTTTGCAGATTAAGTCATTTCAAGATGGAAGAAGCTTTAGCAAATCTTCACAAACAATTTCCTTCTCTCCCTCAAAAATCTCTGATTAAAGTCTACAAAGCTCGCTTGGAACGGATGAGGTTACTGATGATCTAAGGTATTCCTACTGACATTCGTTGGATTATTGAAGCACGGGTCCGATTGGCAGGTGAGTTTTCTGACTCTTTTATTTCACATCTGCCTGGTTAGGAAAAAGAGCAATATAAAAAGAAAAGAGCCAAAAGAATGTGTGTTGTTATAAATGTGCTCGTATGTTTTGTAATACTCGTTGTCGTTCTTTAGGAATGGTGTCTGATAACCGCGAATATAAGATTAACTTCATTAGGGATGGCTTGAGTAAGGAGTCTTTGGATGACATATCTAAAACTCTTGAGTCATATCCCAGTGGATGTGTGTATCATGAAATTCGCATGTTATATGCACAATTTCAAAAAGAAAGACAACAATTAAGTCTTGGGAATCTGACTAAAAAAGACCATGTTTGCCAATTTATAAGAAAATTGGATGGGAAGTTGTCCCTGACGCATAGACGTAATCAAGCAGTAAATTCTTGTACATATTATATCTATTTGTCTTTTTCCTAATAATTGTGATTTGTTTTGTTGTTTTCTTTTGTTTTCTCCGACAGGATCCAGACTTTTTGACTATCACGATTTATTTTACTATTTTGCTACTAATCGTCCTTTGGAAGATACTTGTGCTATTTTTACTCACCCTTTTAGGTATTATAAATTCAACTCATCATTGCACTTTTGAAGACATCCAGAGCAAAACATGGAAGCCACTCAAGAAGACGAGTTGAAAACATCTGTGTGTTATGCGGTAGTAGTTTGGTACTAAGCCACAATACGTAGAAGCAGCACAAGAATTGGGTCGAGTCTTAGCTGCAAGGAATATGCACTTAATATATGGCGGAGGCAATCTCGGACTTATGTGGATAGTTTCAAAGGCTGTACAGGAAGAGGCAGTCACGTTTTGGGAATCATCCCAAAACCCTTGGCAGAGGCAAATCTTATTGGATCATCAAACGGATAGGAACTGATCGTGCCAGGTATGTCTGAACGATTGGTAGAAATGATTAACCGTGCTGATGCTTTTATCGCTTTGCCAGGTGGCTTGGGCACATTGGAGGAAATTTTTATAGTTCTATCTTGGGCGAACCTGAACATACACCAGAAACCGCTTGGACTGTTTAATGTTGATGGATTTTATTATTTTCTTTGTGTGTTTCTTGATGATGTTCGGAGAAATGGGTTCGTGTCAAAACCTTTAAAAGAACTCCTCTTTACTGCCATAACTGCTCCAGATCTAATTGACCAAATCTTAGCCTATGAACCACAAATTGACCCTATCCTTTCAAAGATAAATTGGTCTGAGGACGATTGTGGTAAGAAGCGTAGGATTAATCTGGATCTTAACCTTTAATTTCCTGTAGAATTTCAGCTAACCAGGTACTATCTTCTAAACTCTTCTTCTACTGTTTAAGACATTGGGGACAATGTCTCATTAGGTTTGGGGGAGGGAATTAGTTTATTAGTATCTTGTTTTTAGTTGTGTGTTGTTTTTATTTCAAAATTTTTCGAAAAATACAAAAAAAAAATTGAAAAATTTTCAAAAATTACAAAAATATTTTGTGTTTTTATTTTGACTAGAAATGTGAAATGGTAAGAGATAGCTGAGTAAGGAGTATTCACTCCTGAGACGTATCTCAAACCTAATTCGGAAAAATTTAATTTTTGTTTATTTCCTTTTGAATTATTTAATTTGTAAATTCTCTATAAAACTGACTAAAATGGATCTTCATATGCTTAGTTAGCAGGTATTATCAATATACATAGTAACATACGGACATGACCTAAAATTGAAAAGTTTGTAATATTCAGTACTCTAGTTAATTGGAGGAAGCATCTCAAAAAGTGATGGAGTAAAAAAAAAAAACGTCTGAGAACCGAGTTATTAAGTCTGTAAGGGTGTTTTAACACCTAGTGCCCTAAAGCCAACTGGTTTGGGAGTCACTAGCCCAAAGCTTGTTACATGGATCGAAGATGCTGCAAAAATATATATATCTGAAGTCTGAGTAATTAAGTCCGTAGGGGTGTCTTAACACCTGGTGACCTAAAGCCAACTGGTTTGGGGGCCACCGACCCAACACTCGCTACATAGATGGAAGATATTATATATAAATAAATAAAAAAATAGAATAGAAAAAAAAAGAAAAAAATTCAGAAAAATGAGAAAAATTATTTCATTGCTACAAAAAGGTGTGAAATCTGATAGAACTTTAGGACAAAAATATTACTCTCTTATCAACTGCACTTATGACTGTTGTGGGCAAAAATGAGTTGTTTAATATTTTGTTGGCTGTGTATATGAAGAATGGTAAAAATAATCGGAGAATTTACTTATTCGGTAATTTAGAAGGAAAGAAAACAATTAGTAACTTGAAGTAGAAGTTTCACCTGATTAGTCACTAACTTCTTTATTCTCTTTTCTCTTGTCTTTTTGCTTTTGTGTGCATTAGTTTTATTATCTTTTTACTTTTGTAAAACGTTTGTGGGTATCGTTGCTGTAAGCCCTCACGAGACTATAACTCGTCCACTAGGGACACCTAGGGGTTTAAAGGCTTGTTGCATATGCTAAATGCAACTGTGATCCCTACGAAAGTGGCTTAGTTTAATTTTATTTTTATTTTGTTGTTTTGCTCGAGGACTAGCAAAATGTTAGGTTTGGGGGTGTGATGAGCGGAAAATATATCAATATTTACCGCCCCTTTAACTTAATATTTTGTTTAGTTTCTCGGGTTTGATGAACGTTTTGATGTGTTTTAGTTTATTTTGCAGATAAAATAATATCGGGTCTCAATGAAATCATTTAGGATGAAATATGGGTCAAATAAAGGAAATTATTGGACTTGATATATTAATTTTGGAGATTGGAAACTTGAAAGGGCGTTTTGACGAAGTGCAGTTTTGGGAATTCCAGTTTTGCGCATCTGTTGTATTTTGGGCATAACGTTTTACTCAGATATCGGATTGAGCTGATTCAAGTGCCATATTAAAGAAGACTCAAAGATCTACAATTTTGAAAGAGAAAATATTTTCTAATTCTGAAGAGTTAATGACCGAAATTGATGAACCATCCAGAAGTGTGTGATGTGTAATTATTAAAGTCATTATCAATCATTTTCAAAGCAAAATATAAATTAATAAATAATTAATAAAAATTATCAAATCAACACCAAACAAGATAAGCAATTAGTGGAGCAATTATGGATTTGGTGGAGTAATTAGTGGAGAAATTAATAATGGATTTGGTGGAGAATTTGATGGATGATTTGATATAGGCAAAATTTTGCCTATAAATACCAAGCCATTTCATTTGTAAAATTCATACTTTCTTCTTTGAAATTCCTTAAGAATAAATAAGAAGATTGTATCTAGTTTGTTTATTTTCAGTTTTCAGTAATTAATTTTCACTTTCGCATTTTCTTTCTTTACTTTTCAGTTTTTACTTTCCGCAATTTACTTTTACGAACCAACATTTTCTTTCTTTACTTTTGCAGTTTTTATTTTTCAAGCAATGAGGAGGTAACTCCCCTTTGCTGGGGTAAAAGGTAAAGCTTTTATTATTGCTATCTAGATTAATCTCCCTTAAATATAAAATATAAACTATTTAAAATCTGACTTAATGAGGATACCGCTATATTGGCAGGTTGGAAATTAATTATAAATTGGTTTTAACCTGACTAAGTATGGATACCGCCTGGTTGGTCGGTTGGTAATTAATTATTAATTTGACTTAATCAGGATACCGCCTATATGGCTGGTTGGTAATTATCACGCAAAGTTAATATATTATATTAAGGGAGATATCTAAAATAGTAGTAATAAAAGTTGATTCTCTAACCCCAGCATTTTCTTTTATTGTACTTTTACTTTGTTTAATTTCAATAATTTACTTTTCAGCAATTTACTTTCAGTAATTTACTTTTTTTTTACTTTTACTTTTACTTTTACTTTTACTTTTTTTTTTTTTACTTTTCAGCAATTTATTTTCAGTATTTAATTTTCAGAATTTACTTTATGTCTTTTATTTTATTTAAATTTTTACTACCGTAAATATGTGTCGTAACTAAGCCAGTTATCTGGAGTTGTGATGAAATCCAATATCACCGGTTTATAAGGGGTTAATTATAGTTTTGGTAATATAAAGGTTTATTTATTGAGTCTTAATCTTAATGCTTTTTATTAACTGGCCATTAATAAAATTGAACTGGTAAACTTAAAATGAACTAGACATAGGGGTTTTAAGTTTAAGACCTTAGACTCAATAGCCCACGATCTTCCTTGAGAATATATAACCCTTTAATAGAATTCCTTACATGATAGGAATATACCTGTCGGGCGGGGGTAGCCATAATTGGAACTTAATCTTCATGAATCCAGGTAATTTGGTTGACATAGACATATGGTTCAATTAGGTTATACTGGATATTTGTAGTTGACCATCGGAATAGGCTTTTACATAATTTAGTGTTCCAGGTTAATAAATCAATATTTTATCCAACTATAAGATAACCACTTCATCTTTAAAATGATATTGGAAGAAATCACAACCCTACATAGTTTTTAATAGTGAACTTTCTTAAACCTACTTTCGAAAAATTTTATTTACTTATTTTTAAATTTAGAATCGTCACCTTTTCAAATCTATCAAACAACCTGTTAGATACTAGTAATCATTTGACCTCATAAAATTAATAGCTTAGGTATTAAGTCCTCGTGGGATCGATACTTTTTATACTACTTGAACGATACGTGCGCTTGCGTTATACGCGTGTGTTTTCGGCGGTCAATAGCAAACAACCTTCTTGTTCTTCCGTGGCCATTTTTCTTCTTTCTTCTCATCCACTTTTGATTTTCCTTTTAGCTTTGCGGATTTGAGGAGCTTCTTTACCTTATTGGTTATTATTACAAATTCATCATCACTATCCTCTTCTTCACTTGAGCTTGAATCATCCATTTTTCTTGCTTTCAAGGCAAGATTCTTCCTTGTTCTCTTCTCATCTTCCTTCTTTTGATCCATCTTGATCTCCAATTCATACTCAAGTAATTTACCGACCAAATCATCTAAATTCAATGTGTTCATGTCGTTTGCTTCTCTATTGGAGGAGGTGTAGCTTCTATATTCCTTAAGAAGTGATCTAAGGATTTTCTTCACTTGATCCGTTGGCCCAATGATTTTTCCCAAGGCGCCCAAATGATTGATTATGATTGTGAATCTCGAAATCATGTGATCAATATCTTCCCCGGATTCCATCTTGAAACTATCCAATTCGCACATAAATCGATTGATCTTTGATTCCTTCACTTGGCTTGTGCCCTCGTTGATCATTTCCAAAGACTTCCATAGCTCGTGTGCATTTCCAAATTCCGGAAGCTTGTTGATTTGACTATGATCAATAGCACATAAGAGATGGCTAAGTGCTTTAGCATTTTTGGAGCTTTGTGTAATTTCCTCATCGTTCCATTCAAAATGCGGTTTAGGAATCTCCATACCATTACTATCACTTTGAAGGATTTTGTGTCAACGGCCAAAATATAGTTAAGAAACCTCATCTTCCAATAATTATAATCGGTTCCGTTGAAGAATGGACGTCTTGCCATTGACAATCCATTGGTAAGATTTGACGAGTTGCTTGTAAAGGCCATGATCGTTTTCTCGGACTGTTAAGTCTTTGTTGAGAATACCTCGCTCTGATACCTACTGAAATTACCTACAAGCACTAGCGAAAAACTCTATATACCAAAGAGAGGGGTGAATTGGGTTATTGTCTAATAATGCGGAATTTAACATCTTTGCCGATTTTAAGCTAATTTATCAATTAAGCTTAAGGTCAATTTTCTCTATCTCAATATATCGCCTATATGCAAGTTTCGAAATAATGATAAGCACACAAATAATTAAACTTGCAATAAGTAAAGAGTTTAAGGGTTAGAGAAATGACACCGTGATTTATAGTGGTTCAGCCAACAATGCCTACGTCCACTCCCCCAAGTCGCGTTTGAAGCTTTTCACTATCAATCGAGTTTTTGCCGTGGCTCACTCGCAACCAAGAGTTTTACACAAACTTCACTCTAAACCTTTACACTTTGAGTTTTAGATCAAAGGTCACTCAAAAACCTCTACAATGAGTTTTCTCCGTAGGCGCACTCACGAACCCTTACAATTACCCAAATAATGGGATTTCACAAACCACAAGTGTTTTAAATAAAGAAGTTGTAAAACACACTTGGGCACTCACAAAGATAAAGAAGATTGTGTGAGTTGGTTACCCAAGTGATCTAAGCTCACCACTAATGAATATGAATGTGTAGTGTGTGAGCTTGATTTGTGAGTGTATATGATTATGAAGATTTATTCAACACTCTTGTTTTTGCTTTAGAGAATGTGTATGAAAGTTTTCTAAGTCTCTAACCATGCAAAAACCGAATTGGGGTTTCAATTTATAGTAAAATGAAAGCAAAGCCCCAACAGCCCTTTCTGAGATCGGTATGCCGGTCTTTGACACCGGTATGCCGGTCTCCAACGGATATATTACCGTTTGGAGAATCTAGCCTTTAGATCGGTATGGTAATCGGTATGATGACTGGTATGTAAGCCAGTATTAATACCGGTACGGTTTGGCCCAGTTCCAGAATGTATGAAAATTTCAGCTCTGACCGGTATGATGACCGGTATGTAACCAGTATGCATGTCTAGACCGGTATGGGATCGGTATGGTGACCGGTATGTCTGTCTCAGTAAGTTTCTGATGACCAGTCAATCATGGCAGGACTCGGTATTTTGGGCATAATGTTCTCTAGAAAATTCGAAATCAAGATCCTTAAATTTCTACGTAAACTAGAGACATAGATATATCTACTGTAAAATTTCAGCTTCAAAAACATTAAGATGATTTTTATGGAATTTTTCTAATGTGACATGTATGCAGAAAATGCACATCTGAATATGTTGTAGTAAAATGGCTCTAGTAAAAGTTCTATATATCGGAATTGTATTCCGTTTAAACCGTAACAAACTAGAGACATATATCTATCTATCGGTATATTATTTGATGTTTAATTCAACCGTTTGCTAGTTTTTGGAAGACCATTTACCAATGCACTTCTGCATTGAAGGTCATTTTGGTGCAAAATACATAACAAACTAAAGGCATATATCTATCTATCGGTATATTATTTGAGTGTGTTTCTGCAGAAGTTCAATGAGTTGAGGGGAAAAAACCTGTCAAATTCTTTTCTTTTGCATAAAATAAGGATCATACAGCATGCAAAAAAACAAAAAAGAACTACATATAGAATCAAGAACAATTGAAAAGATGTGTAAATAAAGAAATAAAAAATCAAGAATCACAATTTTGCTTACACAATGGTTTTTATTTCCCCCCCTTAAAAGTAACTGGATTGATCTTGTAAAAGATCAAGCTGCGCCAATAATTTTGCAACTGTTGGCTTCAATCTGGAATCACCGTTCTGGGCTAAGTCAATAAGCACAACCTGAGCAGATTCTCCATACTTCATTCTCTGTTTCTCAATTTTAAATATCCTCTCCAATATCCATAGCGCTTTCTCTTGAGCTTTTACATTACCTGTTTCTAAAACTTTTATAATGGCTTGAGTGCCTGAAAGTTTTGCCAAGTAATTGCTTCCACTTTCCCAAGTTTCATCTTGCAATAGAGTCGCAAGGGCACTAAGCACAGCCTCATCAGCTTCTCTCTCTTTACCTTCCAGAACTTGGATTAATGGAGAGACAGCACCTGTCTTGACTAAACAAAATGTGCTTTTGACAAAGCAGTAGCCATCATGAACTTCACAGAATGTATCCGCAGATGGAGGAACACATAACCACCTAGACTTTTTAGACTTCCGAAGAGCGAGTGAGTTCTGAGATAGCTGAGCCAGTGAGGTTGCCGCCCTGCTTTTGGCGACCACTGACCCGCTTGACAGTAACTTCACAAGCGAAGGGATTACCCCGTGTTCTACTGAAAGCAGTTGTAATTTCTTATCAGAGGGAACTGTAAACCGGATCAATATACCTGCAACACTCTCTGCTAACCAGGGTGTAGTGGGAGATGACTTTGTACTACTCAAACTTACTGTGGAGATCAGAATGGGCATAAAGTTTTTCTTCTTAAGTAATTCTGTAGCTTTCTTGTTAGTTGTTACTAATGGATAAATTGCTCAATATGCCAGCCGCCGCAGCTTTTTCATGCTCAGATGCTGATGATGATGATATAATGTCAACAAGAATGTTAAGATAGGTATCTCCTAGCTGTTCTGTTAACTCCCCCGAGAGAGTGCAAATCAAATTCAGCGCAGCTGTCCTGGTGTTAGCGTTGGTTTCTGCAAGGAAAGGTAGTAGAAGTTGAATAGCACCATTTTCTTTCATCTTTTGTCTATCATTAGAAGCACCTGAATGGGCTGCAATGCTATTGAGTGCTTGTAAGAGGTGAAACTGAGTCTCTGGACTGCAAAGATTCAAAAGGGAAAGCATCTGCTGAGCCACATCTTTATTGACAAGTATAGATTCTGACTGAGCAATTCTTGCAAGTATGGAAGATGTTGGTTCTCGAAGAGTCATGAGCACAGATGTGACAGAGAAAAGGAGCTGAAGCAGAGGTGCAACGATGCCTGAACTGACCAAACGCTGTATATTTTCCGGCAATAAGGACAGATGTTGCAATGCATTTAAAGCAGATAGCTTGGCTTCAAGTTTTCCAACTTTAAACATTCTAACAAGAGGTTCAATTGCCCCATCCTCTCCCAGGGAAGCTCTACATTGGTCTGTGAGCTCCATCCTTGAAAGTAATGTCGCCATGAGGATCTTACTCATGTCAGAGCCTGCAAAGATGTGGTACAGATAGTTTCATAAGACAATAAAACCCCCCAAATTCACAGGACTTCAAAATTTATAAAATGTTTATTTGAGCAAATCGACATTCAAATGAACACAAGTGATCAGCAGCTATAGCTAAAGGGAATTTATTATACCTTCCTTCAGATACTGCACCAATGGCTTAAAGTAACCGGCTTCTGCCATATGAAGAGCATTCTGAGTATTGCTCGACAATGCATTCAATAACTTCCCAGCATCTTGTGATGCAACCGGATCACCCCCACTAAGCATGGCAACTAACATAACAATGCATCCCTGGATTCTACCTATCCGCCGCCAAACTGCAGGAAGATCAGAAAGTTCCAGTAAAAGTCCCACAGCTTCTCTTTGCTCTTCTACGTCCCTTGTCAAAGACTTCACCAATACTGATAATGACCCAACATCAGCCATCTTCTCCTGAAAGCTACTAGAATGTAAGCTGACTAACAACTAAATCAAATTCACATATGAAAGTATATCAAATTCACATGAGAGTATATACACCTTGTAGTCAGCATTCTCTGATGCTAGGCTTCTTAATATTTGAAGCATAATGAATCGATTATAGGGCTTGCTTGATCCTAATCGGTTCAAAAGAACTGAAATAATTTCTTCCTCATTCATCCATTTACTGTCAACTTTTTTAACAATAATAAGCTCTCTCAATTCCAAAAGAGCAAATTTAAATTTCTTATCATCCCCATGCTTGAGCTGCAACACAACATCATCAACACCAAGGCTAATTCTTTCCTCCTCAATTTCTTGTATTTCCTGCTCTATTTCTGTTTCTTTTCCTGATTCAAAGTCACTAACAGACATGGGTTCAAGACTTGCTCGTGGAGTTTGGATAGGACTTACATTCATCAATTCTCTATGCAATGCTCCAATCTTTTCTTTAATATCCAACTTCAACTTAACACTTGCAAATAGCACAAGGCCTAAGGACCGCCCCATATCTTGCGTCAAGCCCTCTAGTTGCTTATAAATCAACCTTGAATTTGAACTTTTTATCAAAGACTTAGCTCTCCTAAGCTCTTTTTCAAGAGACTCAACTGCTTTTCGAATAGGAGCTCTGTCCATGACCTTGACATTATCTTTTACATCATCAAAAACAAGAGCAAATTTCTCAACAATAACAGCAAATTCATTAAACATAACTATATCATACTCCGAGTTTCTTGCAAGTGAAGCTACCTCTTCACTCAATTCCTTCAGTTCCTTTACAAGCTCCAAGAAACTTCTATTACAAGTCTCTTGCATTTTTTGAAGATTAAACTTAAAACCGAAAAAAAAAAAAAACAACTTACAAGCTACAACGATTAAAGATTAACAAAGCCGTTGAAAAACCTGACAGAGCTAAGAAACTCAAAGCAATTAATGATGAAAAAATTATTAACAGTAGAAAGTAGAAACTAAACAAACTTCTACATATATAAGAGATATAGACATGGCAGAAAATTCAAAATTCAAGCACATAGATGAAGAAACAACCTGAGGGAAATTTAAGACTGACCCAGATAAAGAATTTGTCAACCAAGTTGAGAGTTTCTTAGGGGACGGGAGATATTTACAAGAACGAAATAAAAGAATGTGAAAACTAAAGACAATGACACGTAAGAATTTTTTAATGGGTTTGATTGTCTTGTTCTTGTTGTTCAATTGAAGAAGAAACATGAAAGTTAAAGATTTTTGGGCAGGAGAATTTTTTAATGGGTTTGATTGTTTTGTTATGAGCCTGTATCTATGAATTAAATGAAAGTTTCTTGTTGGAATTATGTGGGCTACTTAGTATGTCATGAGATCAGTCGACCTAATAAAAATATATTTCTAAATTTATAAATTAAACTTTTAAAAATTATAAAATTCCACCTCAAGAAACCTCCTAGTTTCGTCCCTATCATGTTAGTGTCAGTCGGCTCTGACTTGTTCATTTGAAAATAATGAATTGATGAGGACATGAAGACACAGTCAAAATTTGTAGAAACAGTTTGCAAAGTTTAAAATAATATTACCGTTCACTAAAGATTAAAATTGAAACTGAGTTGAGTCGTGGACTAGGTCATTTTCTTTAAGACGTTTCGCGGCTCTGCTCAGAATATGTGCTTGCAGTTATTCGGCCCCAATGTCTCCACGATACAAGCCCAGAAAATCTCTGTCTCAATCGGCTAAGCACAAAAACCAATTGATATGCTCACACCCACACTAAAATTGTGAACGTTTGTATTTAATAATAAAAATGTTTTTGCACTTTATTTTTTTAAAAAAACATTGCATTAAATCAAAAAAACATGTTTATAATATTAAATCAAACTTTTCATGATTTAAATAAAAAAAAAACAGTTAATTCTTTTTTTTCCAAAAAGTATTTTTTCTAAAAAGATATATATACCCACACTTGTCCCGAACCGATCGACGGCGAGCGTATGTGTTGAACCATCATTAGCCTAGTGGGTACCCCTTGGAACCCAAATCCACTTCACAACGTAATACCTTATAAACAATAAATTGATGTTGTATTTTTTCATTATGGGATGGGATTTCAAAAAAATTATAACTCCTCATTTAAAAATTATAACAACTCTATATTCAAACTCTTGCAACTCCTCATTTAAAACTTATAACTCCTCATTAAAATTCATATGTTACTGTTGTGATGAAACACACACAATAGAGAAAAAATGAGAGAAAAAATTTCTTTATTACTCACAAACAAAGAATTACAAGCTTAACTCTAAAGCTTTACAAAAACTCTCAACATCTCTTTATTACTCTCACTTATGAGACTTTGGGATTTCTGGGATGGATTACAATGAATAAATGGCTCCAATTTATAGTGCCCAAGACGTGTGAACAGTGCCACACGTCTTGGACACGTTTTATGCAGCTGTAAACATTGCTTTCAACTTTCGGTGGGTCTGTTGTTTTCTGCATGGTTTGCATGCAACTTGATGCTTGCTGTGTCCAGCTTCTGCCTTGCTGGTTCCAACAAATCTCCCACTCGGTGAAGATTTGTCCAAAATCTGAGCCGACCATCAATCATCCAAACCGGATCCTCCTCTGGCTGCATCTGTATGACTGCCTACGTACCCTGAGTTGGGATCAAGCCAATTGTAGTTCTCTGTCTCTCCCCACTCTGATTATGTGAGGAGTTTTGTCATCTCGTCTATGGCACGACAGATTTCAAGCTTCTTCTTCGGTAAAACCTTGGTGAACATATCGGCACCGTTGTCGTCGGTGTGAATTTTCCTGAGTTCTAACAGCCTTGAGCTCAGGACGTCCCGTATCCAGTGATACCTCACATCGATATGTTTTGACCTCGAGTGAAATGTGGAATTTTTACCAAGGTAGATAGCACTTTGGCTATCACAGTACAAAGTGTACTTCTCCTGCTTGAAACCCAATTCTTGGACGAATGTCTTCATCCACAACAATTCCTTGCAAGCTTCTGTCATTGCAATGAATTATGCCTCTGTTGTAGAAAGTGCAACACATCTCTGCAACCTGGACTGTCATGCCACAGCTCCTCCTGAGAGAGTAATCAGATATCATGAAGTAGACTTTCGGGTATCCACATCTCCTGCCATATCTGAATCGGTGTAGCCCATCAACACTGGTTCACTGCTTCCAAAACATAGCCTCATTTTGGATGTGCCTCGAAGATACTGCATTATCCATTTAACAGCATTCCAGTGTTCTCTTCCTAGGTTTGACATAAACCGGCTGACCAATCCAACTGCGTGTGCTAAGTCTGGCCTCGTGCACACCATGGCATACATAAGACTTCTCACTGCTGAGGTGTATGGAACCTGTTTCATTTCCTCATTCTCTGTCTCAGTAGAGGGACTATGTTGTGTACTCAATCTAAAGTGGGTAGCAAGAGGAGTGCTAACCACTTTAACCTTGTCCATCTGGAATCTCTAAAGTACCTTCTCGATGTACTCCTCATGTAACAAGTATAATCTTCTGGCTTTCCGATCACGGCCGATCCTGATGTCAAGAATCTATTTAGCTGACCCCAAGTCTTTCATCTCAAAATACTTACTCAGTTGTTGCTTAAAATTATCAATCATCGATTGATTCCGGCCAACTATCAACATATCATCTACATACAGCAGTAAGATGATAAAGTCATCATCAGAAAATTTCTGAACGAAAACAAAATGGTCTGAAGCAGTCTTCTTGTATCCCTGCTCCCCCATAACTGACTCGAACTTCACGTACCACTGTCTCGGTGCCTGTTTCAAACTGTAGAGGCTTTTCTTGAGTCTGCACACATAGTCCTCTTTTCCTTTAACTCTGTAGCCTTCTGGTTGCTCCATGTAAATTTCTTCTTCCAGATATCCGTGAAGAAATGCGGTCTTAACATCCATTTGCTCAATTTCCAGGTCGAGGCTTGCTGCTAAGCTGAGTACCACTCTGATGGATGACATCTTCACAACTGGACAAAAGATTTCATCGAAGTCAATGCCTTTCCTCTGATTGAATCCCTTGACAACTAGTATGGCTTTGTACCAGGGTTGTGAAGTATGCTCATGTTGTTTCACTTTGTACACCCATTTGTTCTTTAAAGCCCGTTTTCCTCTTGGCAATTTCACCAACTCAAAAGTGTTATTATCATGCAAAGATTTCATCTCATCTTGCATGGCTTCCTCCCACTTTTTTTTGTCTTCTGTTTCCACAGCCTCCTGGTAGCTCTCGGGTTCTCCCCCGTCAGTAAGCAGCACATACTCATATGCAGAGTATTTGGTTGAAGGTCGCCTCTCTCTGTCAGACCTTCTCTGTGGAACTGTTGGTGTAGCTTCTGGTACTGGTGGTTGATCATGATCATCTTCTCTGGGAGCTTCATAATTTGTACCCTCGTGTCTGGGAACCTCATCTTCAACTCGTACTGGCACCGGTGTATGAGGTTCTGGATTCACATATTTGTATTGCTGGGGCATTGTCTTCATCTCCTTTCTGATATCTTATATGGTCTAGTCTTCAACAAAGATAACATCTCGGCTTCTGAAAATCTTCTTTTCAACAGGATCATAGAGTTTGTAGCTGAAATCATCATGACCATAGCCAATAAAGACACACTGTCGCGTCTTTGTATCAAGCTTGGATCTCTCGTCCTTTGGGAGGTGTACAAATATTTTGCACCCAAAGACATGTAAGTGTTCATAAGACACTTCTTTACCTGTTCAGGCTTGGTTAGGAACATTAACTTTCAGTGCGACCGCTGGGGACATGTTCAAAACATGTAATGATGTGTTGAATGCCTCCCCCCAAAATGTCTTCGGCAGCTTGGCTTGTGACAGCAAGCTTCTGACCCTTTCGCATAAGGTTTTGTTCATCCTCTCAGCTAAGCCATTCAGCTGAGGCGTCTTTGGAGGTGTCGTTTGATGTCGGATTCCTTGCATCTTGCAGTACTGATCAAACAGACCTATGTATTCTCCACTGTTGTCTGTTCTGATACATTTGAGTTTCTTGTCGGTTTCTCTCTCTACCAGGGCATGAAACTCCTTGAACACTCCCAGCACTTGATCTTTTCTCTTCAATGTGTATGCTCAGATCCTCCTTGAATGATCATCTATGAACGTCACAAATTAAAGTGACCCACCAAGTGTTCGTGTCTGCATCGGACCACATACATCTGAATGTATGAGATCAAGTACCTCTGGTTTCCGCTGAGGCGGGGAGCTCTGGAAGGACACTCTGTTCTGTTTTCCAGCCATGCAGTGTTCACACTTCCGTAAGTGTGAGTTATTCAATTCGGGAAGAACATTCCACCTGCGTAGTATCTCCATCCCTATTTGACTCATGTGTCCGAGCTTTTTGTGTCATAGCTCGGCTGCCTCTTTACTGTTAATTGTATTTATGCTACTATTGGAAAGCTTAGCATGCATCAAATACAGAGTTGAATCTTTCTTAACTTGTGCCACCACCATTGATCCTTTAGTGAGCTTTCAGGTTTCGTCACTAAAGGTGCTGCATAAACCTTCATCATCCAGCTTGCATGTTGAGATCAGGTTTAACCGGATGTCTGGGATGTGCTTGACTCCCTTCAACACTAGCCTTGTCCCGTTGTATGTTTCAAGGCAGATGTCTCCAATACCGACGGCTTGGGACTGGCCGTCATTCCCCATCCTTACGGCACCGTAGTCTCCTGGTGTGTAAGATGAAAAGAAGTCTCTGCGAGATGTGGCATGTATGGAGGTGCCACTATCTATCACCCAACTGGTCTCGTGGCTGGCAAGATTCACAACATCTTCTTCATACATAATGCAGAATTCTTTGGAGGTATTATTGGTGGTAGTAGCAACTCTTTCTTGATTAGAGTCACCATCTCTCCTGGACTGCTCATTCTTCAGTTTGTAGCAGTCCCTCTTCATATGGCCTTTATTTTTACAGTGATAACACTCAATATCTTTAGTTCTTGATTTACCTCGGTTTTTGTCTGGTCTACTTGGGTCTCGGCTTTTACTCATCCCCCTCTGGTGTTCTTTTCTGTCACTAGAGCTTCTGAGGTTGAGGTTGATGATCACTCATGCATTCTCGTCCTCTTTTCTTCCTCGAAGATCCTGGTTTTCGCGATCTTCATAGTGACTTTCTCATCTGCGGCTGAATTTATCACCGTAGATCTGAACGTTTCCCAAGATTCTGGTAACGTATTAAGGACTATTAAGCCATTTACCTCATCACCGAAGTCTATGCCCAATCCCGATAATTCTTTCATGGTGCCGAGGAAATCGTTGATATGGTCCGCCACAGCTGTACCTTTCTGGTATTTCAACCTCATCATCTTCTTGATGTAGTACAGCTTGTTGTTGCCAGTCTTTGCTCGGAAAAGCTCCTCCAGCTTTCTCCATAAGACACGTGCATTTGTTTCTTCACTGACATGGTTGACGATACTATCATCGATCCACTGACGAATAGTACTGCATGTTTTTTGGTGAAGATTAGCCCACTTCTCATCGATCATTCCTTGTGGTTTCTGCTCCAGAAATACCGATCCATCATAGTCCTTCACATACAGAAGGTCTTTCATCATTTCTCTCCATGTGAAATAGTTTGTACTAGTTAACAAAATCATTTTTCCGTTGCCCCCTTCCATCATAAAAATTCTAAATAGAATTTCTAAAAAGGAGCTCACCATTGCGTCCGAAATGGTCAAAAATGGTGGAAATGACACTTCGTTTGTCAAAATCTGACACATGGACCAAATTGCAAATTTCAGAAATTACAGGGGTCAAAGTGCAATTTCCAAAAGTTCATGGGCCAAAGTGAAATTATGGAAAAGTTCAGGGACTCAAATATAATTTCCAGAAAGTTTAGGGACTAAATTGAACTTATCTGAAAGTTTAGGGTCTAAAATGTAATTTCCAGAAAGTTCAGGGATCTATCTGAAATTTACCAGGATTTTGCTGACATGGCAGGTGGCGTACACGTGGCGCTGACTGGACGCACACGTGGATGCTGACTGGTCTGATGACGTGGCTTGCTGATTGGGCTGCTGACTGTGCGTGACATGCTGACGTGTCGGTGACTGGGCGTTGACTGGACGATGACGTGGCGGCTGACGTGTATCGTCTTCTTCCTTCAGCGCGCGTGGAGCGCGTGACTGCGCGTGAAGCACTCTATGTTCGACGTGTGAAGCGCGTGAGCGGCCGTCTGATCTCCGATCGATCGCCGGAAAATATCATCGTGCTCGTCTCGCCGTGAAAAGTCTGATGGTATGCTCAAAATTGATTTTTGACAACTTTCGTCGGAACTGACTTTCCGAACCGAACCTCTATTTCCTAGTTTCGGGATCCCTTCGTGGAACCTTAGCTCCTGATACCACTTGTTGTGATTAAACACACACAATAGAGAAGAAATGAGAGGAAACAAATTTTTATTACTCACAAACAAAGAATTACAAGCTTAACCCTAAAGCTTTACAAAAACTCTCAACCTCTCTCTATTACTCTCACTTATGAGACTTTGGGATTTCTAAGATGGATTATAATGAATCAATGGCTCCAATTTATAGTGCCCAAGACGTGTGAACAGTGCCACACGTCTTGGACACGTTTTATGCAGCTGTAAACATTGCTTTCAACTTTCGGCTCCTTTTTTTTCAACTTTCGGTGGGTCTGTTGTTTTCTGCATGGTTTGCATGCAACTTGATGCTTGCTGTGTCCAGCTTATGCCTTGCTGGTTCCAACAGTTACAACAAAATCAAACCAAACAAACGAGACAAAACAATGTATGATAATGTTATTTATTTAATTTTCTTACCGGACACTTATAGGGGAAGCCAAAAGCCAAAAAGATTCTTGAGGGAGGATTTTACAATTTATTCAAGGGAGTAATTCTATTATTTACTTATTATTATCAGTTGAAAAAAATTTAAATGTCGGCTGACATACAAGAGACTTCTCTTATAAATTTATGTTATACGTATGCGAACCATATACAAATTACATAATCGTATCACGTGTAATAGACTGTGAATGAACCGATCGATTGACTTCTTACCGCAAAAATATCAAATTTCACGAAATACGTTTAATTTGAGGATGAAATCTGTTACTGAATATATATGAAACATATCAAAATTTAACGACTGAAACATTATTGGGAAGGATTTTATTTTTTTTTATTTTTTTTTTTTTTTTTTTTTTTTTGCCCCCTCAACTGTGTCGTCGCTTAAAATTTTAGCAAATTTGACTAATTGAATGGTGTGAAGTATTAGGCCGGTAGTTTGATTTTGATGGAGGCTTCAACGACGTAGTTTTCGTTTCTTGTTGCGATTCACGATTCTATTTAATGCATCATGAAAAGGTGAGAACGTGCAAGCAATACAAGCCGAAGTCAGCTGGCCATTTCCAATCATTAAAACGTGCTGCTGGGCTGACAAAAGAAAACTAGCTGAATATTAAATCCAAATCCTTGATTTTATAATGATTCTTATTCACAAAATTGTATTTTTTTTTTTTTTAACTTCCATTTATGTATGAATCTTTAATTTTTCACCATTGTATTTAGTGTCATGCTAAGGGCACTCGTTAATAATCTATTTAAAGAAAATTTTGACATTATTTTTATGGGGAATGAAAAAAACTGTCAAAACATTAATGATTTTTTTACCTTTCCTATCAAAATTTTACTTAAATGGATTCTTAACGAATGACCTAAGGGCACTCGTTAGCATTTCCCTTGTATTTAAAGTAGCACAATAATATTATATATTTGCTTTTGGAGTGATTCTCACACTCTCACCCAATGAATTGAAGAATCCAGCATGCACTAAATACATCCATATGTATTGTCAAAAGTTAACATTAAATGCTAGAGTAAATTTATCAAAACTGACAACCATCACATTAAATGCTCATCAAGTTTTGTTGACATTTGAGATAAATTGAGCTTACAAGTAAGAGAGTTTAGAGTGTAAGCTCCAAATAAGAGAACTTAGAGAGTGTAGTTAGTGTGTGAGATTTTTTGTACAAGTTTTGTAGTACTTGTAAATTATATTCAAGTAGTAATAGAGAGTATTTATTTTCCCTCACCAAATAATATTTAGTGATCAGAGAATCACAATATGAATTTACTACTGATTAAGGGTCGGGTTGTGTTGTGTTGTCATAAAAATTATTTTTATATTTAAGATATTTTTCAAAAAAAAATCATTTAAAAAAAAGGAAATTGTTTTCTGATTTTCAAACGCAACAACGCAAGCTTTCTGCCTCACTCTGTTCAAACGTGTTCTCGAACGCTACACGAACGTGAACTCTCTGTCATCTTGGCTAATATCGTCTTTATCGTCTTGTTGGCTACCTCAACTGCTCCATTTTCCTGCGGTCTGTACGGTGACGACTTGTGATGTCCTATCTCGTACTTCTGTAGCATCGCCTTTGTTTCTCCTTGAAACTGAACTCTGTTGTCCGTTAGTACATGATGCGACATTCCATATCGACATATAAGATTTCGGGCTATGAACTTCGCCATCTGCTTTGCTGTAACATTACGGAATGACTCGGCTTCCACCCATTTCGAAAAGTAGTCTACTGCCACTACTATGAAGCGACCCTAGTATCGTTTAGAACTGATAACTCAAGTTGTAATGAGCTAGAGTAAGCAGAGTATAATGAAATATATAGGAATGAGACTTATTTGGTGCATCAAAGGACTTTAGCATGGTCGTAGTATAAGTAACCAGCAGGAGTTAAGAAGCACAAGGTATGAAACAGAAACCAAGGGAATAGAGAGATTAAGGCAAACGTAAGTTAGATCGCAGAAGGATAAAAAGACCTAGTAGATGGAACAAGATAGCTCTGAGTATAAAGTCAGTTCAGCTTATGGGATAGGAAGAGAGCCCGTAAACCCTCTGTTCTATGGCAGGGTCCCAAGTTTAGAAATGATTCGAGGACAAATCCTATTTAAGGAGGGGAGAATTTATAACGACCGATAGTTTTTACTATTTTATTTAGTGGTACTTTACGTACGGGACGAAAGCACATAAAATAAATTATGTTGAGACTCAAAGATACTTATGGAATGACTTTGGGGACAATCGTTAAATTACTTGAAGTCCCGGGACAAGACTGTACAGTGTTCCCTTTTTGACAGCCCGTGGTATTTGGGGCGTAACGTTTTCATATGAACTCGGAGTTTTATAAATTTTATATCACCAGAAATCTGAGATTGAGAACTAAGACTTTCGCGTTGAACATTTTTCCAAAATTAGACTAGAAACAGGTCAAAAAATATAAGACAAATTTTTTGATGAATAGTAATTGCGGACCCAAATGAGAAAAATCTCAAAATTTATCCATTTTTCTACACTCTTCTTTATTTCAAATGACCCCACTATATAAAGAGTCACTATTCACTATTTCATAAAATTTGGAGAAAAAATGAGAGATAAATGTCGTGAGAAAGAGGAAGAAGAAGAAGAAGAGGAGAAAGAAAGAAAGAAAATAGAGAAGGAAGAAGAAGAAGAAGAAGAAGAAGAAGCAAAGGAGAATATGAGCATCAATGGATTTCAAACCCTTAACATATATACCTTATGGAACTTGTGAGTCTTGTTTACTTGGTAAAATGACTAAGTTGTCTTTTAAGGTAAAGGACAATGTGCGATAGAGATATTGGAACTCATACACTTTTATGTATGCGGACCTATGTCAGTTACTGATAGAGGTGGATTCTCATACTTCATCATCTTTATCAATGATTACTCTCGCTATGGGTATGTGTACCTTATGCGGTATGAATCAGAAGCCTTTGAGAAATTTAAGGACTTCAAGGCTGAAGTAGAAAAATAACTTGGCAAAAGTATTAAATCATTAAGGTCTGACCGATGTGGTGAATACTTGAGCGATGAGTTTCAAAATTATTTGAAAGAAAATGAGATTGTTTCCTAATGGACTCCTCCAGGAACTCCGCAGCCCAACGGTATTTTTGAAAGGAGAAATCGAACATTGTTAGATATGGTTCAATCTATGATGCCAGACACAGATCTTTCTCTTCTGTTTTGGGGTCTTGCATTAGAAACTGCAACTCTACTACTAAATCAAGCTCTTTCCAAGTTTTTTTAGTAAAATACCATATGAACTACGATCTGGAAAATGACCTAGTCTTAGTTATCTAAGAGTTTGGGGTTTTGATGCATATGTTAAGCTCACAACAACTAACAAATTAGATGAAAGGGCGATTAAATGTAACTTTGTATGATATGCCTTGAACTCAAAAGCATATGTGTTCTATATCCCTAGTAAACAAAGAACATTTGTCTCACATAAAGCTAAATTTCTAGAAAGTGAATTTTTTATCAAGAAATTCAGTGGGAGTAGACTTGACCTTGATGAGGTACAAGGAGAACAAACTAACATAGATGAAACCTCTAGGCCCCTCAAAAGAGGCAAAAATGGAACAACCACAAGGTCATGAACTTGGAAGAACTAGTAGGGAAAGACATAAACCTCAAAGATATGATTTCCATATTGATGAGGAACATGATCAGGTTATTGACAATGACGATCCCACTAGCTTTGACGAGGCATTGCGTAATGTTGACTCAGTCAAGTAGCTTGAAGCCATGAAATTCGAAAAAGACTCCATGTATCATAATCAAGTCTGGCACTTGGTGGATTCACATGAAGGGATAAAACTCATAAGTTGTAAGTGGATTCACAAATGCAAAACTAATGCAGAAGAATTGACTATGTGGAAACCTTCTCGCATGTTGCAATGATAAAGTCCATTCAAATTTTACTGGCGTTTGATTTTGAGATTTGGAAAATGGATGTCAAAAAAACTTTCTTTAATGGGAACCTCATAGAGGAAGTCTATATAACTCAACTGTAAGGTTTACATCTAAAGAATATCATAATAAAGTATGCAAGTTAAAATGGTCCATTTATGGACTCAAACAAGCCTCCAGAAGTTGGAATTTATAATTTGATGAAATAGTCAATTAATTTGACTTCATCAAAAAAGTAGATGAGTCTTTTTTTTTTCAGAAAAATAATTGAAGTGCTGTAGTATTTCTAGTGTTGTATGTTGATGACATACTGATATTAGCGAATGACATTCCCCTGATGCGATTCACCAAATGATGGTTATCTGAGAATTCCTCCATGAAATATTTGGGAAAATCAGCCTACATCTTTGGGATTAAGGTATATTGCTATAGATCTAGAAGGTTGTTTGGGTTGTCCCAATCTTCATACATAGATAAGATCTTGAAGATATTCAAGATGAAAGATGAAAGATTCCAAAAATTAAATTTACCTATTTATCATGGAATCAAATTATCTAAGAAGTAATGTCTACATACTTCTTCTGATAGAAAGTGATGAGTAAAATCCCATATGTTTCAGCAATATGATTAATTATGTACGCCATAATACGTACGAGGTCGGATGTCTTTTATGCTCTCAACATAACGATTAGGTATCAGGCAAATCCTTGTGAATAGCATGGGCAGCTGTGAAAATAATCTATAAGTATTTGAGAAGAACTAAGGATATGTTCTTGATGTAAGGAAGTTGTTCTGAAATGGAAGTCATTGGTTACTGTGATGCGAACTTTCAAACCTATAAGGATGACAGCAGATCATAAATATGATATCAGTTTACTTTGAATGGGGGAGCTATCAGTTGGAAAAGCTCTAACCAATCAACTACATCAAAATCCACCACTGAAGCCGAGTATATTGTAGCTAAAGAAGCATCTTGGATAAAGATGTTCATCACGAATCTGTAAGTGCTTCCTAATATAAAGAATGATATCACAATGTACTGTGACAACACATGTGCAATTACTCAATCAAAGGAACCACAGTCAAACCAGAAATCCAAGCAAGTACTTAGGCGATTTCATCTAATCATAGAGATTGTTGAGAGAAAATAAATAATTATAGATGTTAGAAAATTATGACCCATAACGTCATTATTTGTAAAAGACATTGTGGTTTTTGTACAAATTAATTATGTGACAATGGAAATTACATTTTATCATTTTGTAATTAGATTACTTGTATATATAAATTATAAAAGTCCTTATGATTAATTCCGAATTATAAGATATGAGACAATATCAATCCACAAAGGTTTAATCATTAAATATCCCTAGTCGTAGTATTATTGAGACTGGACATCGATAATGCAGAATAGACTAGTATTGCATTTGTGCGTGTTATGGAAGTGTAACATCATAGTTCTCATATATTTAAGTATTGGATATTTATGCAAGTGTGCTAGGAGGTTGTGTTTACCGATGGTATGGAAACAGCTTCGCTCTAGATAGACCCTGTTGAATCCCATTGGTAGTATGACTATGTGTCTATGGGAATCTGCTTCAGGGTAGGTGTATTTGGTCTTAACCTGAGACTTGCATCGCTAGTACTTGCGACAATCAATACGCTTTGGTTTTGGTCGTCCGGGACTTTAACAGGTTCTGTGTACGCCTCTTCTGGGTTTATTGAGAATCGTAGTGTATTGGGGGTGATGTCAAGACGGAATTATCACTTCAGTCATATGGAGATGATGATCACGCAGGGATACAGAACCGGTTCTCTATTATGTTGCAACTATCGGGATAATATGACAAGGTCATGATTATCCGATTATAGAGACTAGTTACTTTTGATCCGATATATGCTTCGTACGGGGCAGACACTATTACAGCCTCAGGCCTTGCATGTGACATCAGATACTGGATCGCAATACGCAATACTATGTATATTACGCCTGACATAGATTATATATTCCTTTAATAATATTTCTGGAGAATTGGGTAGGCACGGTGCTTTGCTAGAAGCCAACCATGTCTCGTAAATCGGTAAAAACGTGGTACGAGGAACGCACGTGTTCGGATAGTCCGACAGCCGAATTTACTACCAACATATCCAAGGATCTCATGGGTCGCTTTCTGAAGATTCACCGATGACGTATGATTCGAACATAATTAATCTAGGATTAATTACGGCGAGAATTTATCTGTGATAAAATTCTATTAGAAGAGAGAGAACGATTAATTTGGAATTAATCGATAAAATAATATATTCGATATATTATTTGAAATTGGATTTCGACGCGAAATTAAAATTGGATTTTATTTCGGGCGAACGAATTAATTCGCGAGCGACTTTAACGGTAATTTTGCTAGGCATAATTATTTAATTTAATTTAATTTAATTAAGTCGTAATGGAAAATTCGTTAATTCAGAATTAACGAACCCGAGCCCGGAATGTGTTTGCGGGCCCACTCGGATTTTGAATTTAAGTGGGGCCCACAAGTCGCATCACAAGTCACATCAAATGTCACTTTAGTGATGGAAGTCTTGTCAACTTTGGGTGATTGACTTCTAGTCACTTTATGATTGATGGGAGTAGTTGGAGGCATTAATTGTTGTTTCCCTCTAAATTTGTTTTAGCCTTTTGAAAGGTATATACCATTTTTTTGGTTTTGACTTTTCATAAGTTGTATTTTAGTTTTATAAACAAAACACAAGCAAAACAAAAACACTCTCCTTTTTCTTTCTTTGGCCGAATTCAACAAGCATTATTGGGGAAATTTTGTTGCAAAATTTCTCCATAGCTAGAACTTAAAGAATCATTCAAGGTGATAGGGAAACCATCCTTTGAGCTTGGAATCTCAAATCACTCAAAGCTTGGAGCTCAACTTCATCAAAGAAAGCTTGGACACTTTCAAGGAAGGAAAAGTTTTGTTCTACACACATCCTCTCTACCGATCAAAGTGAGTATATTTTCGCTATACTTCTTTTAGTATTCACATTATTTCATTCTTGATTTGATCTTGGGATGACCTTAGAATCCCAGCAATGGTATCATGAGCCTTAATGAGCATGAAATTGAACTTAGGGTTTATAATCTTGATTTGGTTATTTTTTATTTAAGCATGTTTTGATCAAATTGTTTGTTTGAGTATGCTTATATAATGATAACTAAGTGTTATGCATGATCAATTTGATGAAAAATTAATTGGATTAATTTTCCCCAAATTTTAGGGCTTGGCCGAATATGTAACCCTTTGGAGCTCATGGTGATTTTTTTTTATTTTAGATCATTATATGTGATTAATTGATTAAATTAGTATTTTGGAAATGTTAATTTAAATAATTAATTAGTGTTATACACTTAATTAATTAAATTGTGAAATTTGGAAAATTATAATTTAATTAATTGGGCTTTATTTGGAACTGGGCTAAAATTATTGTATTTAGGCCTAATGGGCTTGGTTGGGACAAGTTGGTTTAGGATAATTGGATTGGATCCAAATTGGGCCTAAACCATTCCATTAAGTCCAAATATAATATATGAGCCTTTAAATATTTAATTGGGCCTAATGGGCCAAAATTGATTTCTTGGCAAATAGGGTGATTCCTTAATTAGGCCTTGGTATTTGGGTTTGACCCATATTGACCAAAGCTCATGCCTTAAGAAATTAATTGAAAGCCCATTGGACTTTAATTAAATGAACATTGGATGTTAATTGGGCTTTGAGACTCATTAAGATTAGATTTAGAATCTAAGTCGTAAAGGCGCATTAAAAGTGTAATTATTTAATTTGGAATTAAATATAGAATTAGTATTGAATACAATTAAATTGGATTTACTATTGTAGTTCGATATAATTCAAGAATACGGACTTTGAGTACTTAATCTTAAACGAGTTGGACTCGCGCAAATCAAATCATTGTTTGAACATTGGATGATCACTTTATTCAAAGATTAATTAATTGGATTAGATTGATTGAATAACATGCTTTGTGTGAATACATGGATGTGCTGTATGAATAATGTATATCGGATGGATATTAGAAGGGTGATGGCAATTTTGGAAATTGTTGTAATAAATTTAGAATTTATTAAATTGGACCTGCGTGTCCAGCCTTTATCTCTCGATTCTTTGTAATTCTCTTCTCACCAATTCCCCTCAATGTAATGAGGTTTCTTTGATGTATTATGTAATTGGGTAGAAGTTAGAATAGTGCTAGCCAGGGAGATGAAAGTGAGTGATTTGTTCTAGGAACATTTGTGAGATATCCATCCCCATATCATTATTAATTTATTTACCGCGCCTTATTAAGGGTGTATGATGAGACATAATCAAAGATAATTAATTGGTTGCCAATTACGCGAAAAACCCTCAATAAATATTAAATGTTTTCCTTCCATGAATGATTTATTCTCAAGATCCAAGATTGGCACTGGTTTGTTGGCCAAAGTCAAGACCTTTGTCCATCTCGGATGTGTTTGAATCATGAAGGCTTTGTTCCATATCGTATGTCTTGTCCAAGTTGTGATTTGTTGGCCAAAGTCAAGATCACTTCTTGTCCATCGACATCGATTACGTAGCTTTCCAAAGTCAATGGGTTCCGTTTAACTGGAATCATTAAGCTTGTTGTGCCAAAGTCAAGGCTTAGTTGATTCAGAGAAAAAATGTTAGGAAAATATATTGGATATATTGGCATATATATTGTATATATGTTTAGGACTTGGAGGTCCACCTACTGGATCTAGGAATTGGATGAGATCCAATTGATCTTAGAGATCTATCTAGTTAAATATCATACATCTTGTTGGCCAAAGTCAAGGTTTTGTGTTATTTAACGGGATCATAGCCCACTAGGAAACTAGGTTTCCCGAGTACTCAACAGTGGGTTAGAGGCTCGCTGAAAAATAGTGGGAAGCCAGTATTGAATTTGCAATTTCGTTCAAATACTTGGCATTACGCGCTTTCAAATTAATTCGTCAATTATATATTTATTAGTTGGACTAATATTTTATTATTTTTCTTGTAACAGTTGGACTGTACCCAAATATCGTTAATTGAATAGTTTGACTATTGCAATTAAGGTGGCTGGAAAGATCGGAGTTAGAGACATTATCATGGGCGAAAATGTCTTTAATGGCACGAACTTTCCTGATTGGGATATGAACCTCAGGATTTTCCTGGGGGCTGAGAGGATGCTCTATACGATAGAGAGACCCCTCGGGCCTAAGCCCGGAAATGAGCAGTCTTTTGAGCTTAAGCTTTGGATGACTCATAGCGATGACAACTCAAATGTTCAATCTGTCATGCTCACTGTGATGACCCCTCAATTTCATCGCCAAAACAAGGGATTGGATCCATATACTATGATGGCAAAATTGAAGGACCTTCATCGATCTAACCTTAGATCGTAAAGGTATGTATTACAGAAAAAGCTATTTTGCTCTCGAATGTCGGAGGATACGTCTGTTGCCATGATATGTACGCGACCTGATGTCTCATATGCTTTGAGCATGTGTAGTCGCTATCAGGCCGATCCAGGTGATGGTCACTGGATGGCGGTTAAGAATATCCTTAAGTATCTTAGACGAACTAAAGATACTTTCTTAATCTATGGAGTTGGAGAACTTGAGGTAACTGGGTATACCGATGCAAGTTTCCAAACCGATAAAGACGACTTTAAGTCGCAATCCTGGTACATATTTTGTTTTAATAACGGAGCAGTAAGCTGAAAAATCTTACAAGCAAGAGACTGTTGCCGATTCAACAACAGAAGCGGAGTATATTGCTGCAGCTGAAGCACCAAAAGAGGCAGTTTAGATCCATAAATTCCTAATTGGATTAGGAGTAGTTTCGTTAGCAGCTGAGCCCGTTCTATTGTATTATGACAATAACGGGGCTATAGCACAAGCTAAGGAACTGCGGTCTCATCAACGATCCAAGAATGTTCTTCGACATTTCTATCTGATTCGTGAGATCATACATCGTGGCGATGTGAAGATCGAGAAGGTCGCATCAGATGACAACATTGCAGATCCACTGACGAAAGCTATTCCTCAGCAAAATTTTGAGCAACATGTACATAGTTCAGGTGTTAGATGCTTAAGTGACTGGCTATAGGCCAAGTGGGAGATTGTTGGATAATTATGCCCTATAGCGTCACTATTTGTAAAAGACATTGTGGTTTTTGTACAAATTAACTATGTGACAATGGAAATTAAATTTTATCATTTTGTAATTAGATTACTGTACGGGCCAAAATTGGGCCCAAGGATAAAATCGACTTTCACCACAGAAGCCAACCACAAGATCTGGAGCCCGGAAGAAGATCCATGGGCCGCCTCACGAGCCCAAGCTCATTAACATAAAGACAGACAAACGGGCACCAGTTACAAAGATCGGGAAGTGGATCCGAATTCATAAATATCATCATGAAGTCGACGGTTATCAGACTTAAAAGACCTAAATTAAAACATCATTGAGGAGGTTTCCAACGGGCAGAAGATGGACCACACATCAAATGAACCTATAAAAGAGAGAAGCAAAGAATAGATAAGGGTCCGAACACGACTCCTATCATTAGATAAAATCCAATACTCCGCCCTCACGGCAATTAATCAGTGGTTGAGGTATCCTAAGACCTTAATCCTTTCGCCTTTGACTTATTCATATTTAGGCTAACTTGAGCGTCGGAGTGCCTACGGCTTCCACCACACCGGTGGGCAGTAACCTCCTCTTTTGCTCTACTCTTATTTTGCAGGTTCGCTTGTGCCCCTCAACTCATTTTCAATTGTGGACCTCGACCGAAATCAGCGCCCACCATGGGGTCCAAATTGGGAAGGCCCTTACCTTGTCACGAAAGTAGTTGGGAAATGAGCGTACAAGCTACAGAATCTGGATGGGGCTCTCGTACGCAATAGTTGGAACGCGATGCATCTTAAGCGATTTAACCGGTAACTCTTATGTTTGTGGTTTGTTTGTTTGCAGTTATATGTTCAGTTAGTTGTTTTATTAAGATTGAATAAAGAAATCAGCAGAAGTCGTTCGACTAAGCGCAATAAAAGTTTGTCAAATTAAAATATCAACCGACATTTGTACAACACGTCACAATATCATTCTTCCAATTTCATACGACATAGACAGCACATACAAAACGTGATTACAGCTCTCCTGTCACAGCCATTGATTTAACTTCATACAAAATTTCAAAACTAACGTTAGACCTGAAACTACCTAGACATTGTCTGGTGCTTCGTCGGTAGCAGTAGGAAGACTGACGGGTGCATCATCTTGGGTTTCGGCAGCTTCCTCTATGATTTCTTCTCCCCCTAAATTCCTTCCGACCTCCTCCTTTTCAGCAACGGCAAGTGCGTCTGTTTCCGCCCCATCCTTCTTTGATTCAACCTCCAACCCTTTTTCTTCAAAATCATCCTCCGTCGAAGAAGAGATCCCGGCCTCACGCCTCTCATATTCTCTAATCCACTTCTCAGGTTTCCAGTCGACGTGTTTCCCAGCTAAGAAATCCCTCATTAAATCACGCCTGTTTCTCATCATGGAGTCAATGGCGATATCCTCCATTTGCTCTAACAGTAATTCCTTCTCTTTCTTCACATTCTCGAAACCTTATTTGTAGCTATCGATTGTCAGCTCAGCCGTTTCCTTCTCCAATTGCAAAGCAGCCTTAACTTCCTTCAGTTCTTTCTCAAGAACTCTTTCCTTCCTTTGAGAAGCAATGATACCAGACTTCAACTCTGATGACTCATTCCTCATCACCGACAGCGATTTCTCCAGCTCATTTGTCCTCCTTTGATTGGACTCCACATTTTTTCGCATGAATAGGCTGCATTCCAGTGCCTAAGGAAGCCGAGTTTAAAAAAAAAGTAATATAATAGTAATAAAGGTTGCTACTCACTTGATAATTTAGTGTGATGGCTTTCTTCATGACTTCAGTTGGGCCAATTTGTGCCAATCTTACTTCATCCCCTTCGAGGAGAAGCCCTTCTACGAATGAGTCAATACTCAAAGGATCGGATATAGCAGTCGACTCTCGTGGAACCTTTAAGGTAAGGTTATCAGAGTCATCTTCCTCCTCAACTTCGGGAACAAACTTCCTCTTTTTCCCTGCAGAAATCGTTCGCGGTCGACTTCACATTATCTACTTCAATTTCTCTTTGTTGAGGCCCAGCCTCTTTTTCAGCCTCTAACTTTTTCTTCTTCAGCTTCCTTGATTTTTTCCGGCTCTTCATTTCGTCGAGTGAAGCTATGGTGAATGGCCCAGTCATCAATTCCTCTGCGCATAAAAATTCCTCGGGTTTTAGGGGCTCTCGATATCTATTTCCCCCATATAACTTTTGACACGACCATCTACTATTTATCACGGACAAAACGTCGTTACATAAGGCCAGAACTTTACCTTCTCGATGATAGATTTCCTTCCACAGTGGATTCGACCTTAACCTCTTTTCCGTTAAGATAGTTTTGCAATCCCTTTTTTCGGCTGATAGGGATAGAATGGCTTTGGTGTTGGAGGTTGTACGTGCAGTCTTAATGAATGATTTGTTCCGTAGAGGACCTGCAACAATAAGATCATGGTTACTCAAAGACAAATGAACGACTCAAAGATTGAAATTAAGCGAAAGTTCGTTACTCACTCAACAAACACCAAAATTCCGGGATTCGACCAACCCCGCCGATCCAAATATACCCTCACCCTTCACAAAGAAATAATAAGACTGCCAATTTCCCCTATCATTAGTCGGCAATCCGGTGACTAAATGTGTCTTTCTTTGACGAAGGATCAACATATACCTCCCTTTTTCCTTCAAATGTTCCTTCAGATAATACGTCTCTAAAACGTCCTTCACCTCGAAAAGTACCCCCAGTTCAAAGGATAAACATTCAATCGACAATAAGATCCTCCATGCATTCGGCATCAGCTGTGAAGGAGCAACTCCGAAATGATCCAAAACCTCCCAAACCAATCTCGGAATAGGAAACCTCAGCCCTATAAAAAAAATGGACGCACATAGAATCTCATCCACCCAGGAACCCTATAATCAATTCTTTCATTCGACAAAGGCACCCGGAGTTCCAAAGTATTAGGGAACCTGTACATACAGCTGAGTTCCCTCAATACTTTCCCAGTCATTCGACTTGCAGGATTCTTTGATAATAAGTTAGTAGGTTCACTCGTACAAGGTAATTCGCTCGACTCCCCAATTGCAGGCAAAGACCTTAACGGAATAGCCTCGGCAGGGATTACTGGCGGAGAAAGCATAGCTAAGGTAACAACACCACTCTCGATAAATTCCTGGTACGACCTACCTCCACACTCTACAAACTCCTTACTTTCACTTGATGATCCCACGGTTTCACTTGACGACTCGACATAAGTATCGATCTTGGCACCTAAGCTGCCTAAAGATTCACCACTCGACATCTTCCAGACGAAAAGCATTAAACAACTAAACCCTCTAGTAGCCTACCTCCTAAAGATCAAAACCCACGAACATAAATTGAAAACTAATCACGTAAACCAAGAGATCAAACAGCTTGACTTATCTAAGAGCAGCTTGAATATTCATTATGAATGTTTAAAGGAATGAAGAACAAGAAGAAGATTTCGAAGAATACCTTGAAAATTCTTGAGAGCACACCTTACTCGACTTCCGAATTAGGCGAAATGAAACACCCAACGTTCCTTTATACATACTACCTAAAGATCTGGCGCCAAAATTCCCGCCCAAATGGACGCCTCGTAATTTGCATTAGGTCTTACAGCATCCAATGACACGTGTGAAAAGCCAGAATCATTTCCAACGGGAATCGTCGAATGGAATATCGATTCGACCAAACATTTATACAAGGCTTGACACTGTATCTCCTCAATATTTGGCACAACGCCTAATAAAATTTAGGTACCATAAATAGCGAACACACAATCCTCACGACTCATACGACAAGTAGAGTGATATTATTCCTGAACCACCACCTGGTTCAGTCGACCAGGGGACATCCCCCACATGATTCATGCTGAGTCAAGGAATCATGGAATATACCTGACTCATACGACAAGTCGAGTGATATTATTCCTGAACCACCACCTGGTTCAGTCGACCAGGGGACATCCCCCACATGATTCATGCTGAGTCAAGAAATCATGGAATATACCCGACTCATACGACAAGTCGAGTGATATTATTCCTGAACCACCACCTGGTTCAGTCGACCAGGGGACAACCCCCACATGATTCATGTTGAGTCAAGGAATCATGGAATATTCTCGACTCATACGACAAGTCGAGTGATGTTACTCCTAAACCACCACCTGGTTCAGTCGACCAGGGGACATCCCCCACATGATTCATGCCGAGTCATGGAATCCGCTCAACACTTACGACCTGTCGAGTGTGATCCTGAGCCACCGCCCGGTTCAATCGACCAAGGGACACACCCCTGATGACTTACGTCGAGTCAAATACAGTCATTGAATACACTCAACACTTACGACCTGTCGAGTGTGATCCTGAGCCACCGCCCGGTTCAATCGACCAAGGGACATACCCCTGATGACTCATGTCGAGTCAAATATAATCATTGAATCTATTCACCTCATACGACAAGATGAGTAGACCTGAATTCTTCCTCTTAGTTGCAAAATGAGACGTCATTAGCTCAAGACCATCGCCAAGATCAGAGGAGCGATCATACATATCTCAATTCATTCGACAGAAGATACTCTCAAAGCCTGGGACTTCCAGACTTAGAGAGTATGGGACAAACTATACGGGCCAAAATTGGGCTCAAGGATAAAATCGACTTTCACCACAGAAGCCAACCACAAGATCTGGAGCCCGGAAGAAGATCCATGGGCCGCCTCACGAGCCCAAGCTCATTAACATAAAGACAGACAAACGGGCACCAATTACAAAGATCAGGAAGTGGATCCGAATTCATAAATATCATCATGAAGTCGACGGTTATCAGACTTAAAGGACCTAAATTAAAACATCATTGAAGAGGTTCCAACGGGCAGAAGATGGACCCCACATCAAAGGAACCTATAAAAGAGAGAAGCAAAGAATAGAGAAGGGTCTGAACACGACTCCTATCATCAGATAAAATCCAATACTCTGCCCTCACGGCAATTAATCAGTGGTTGAGATCCTAAGACCTTAATCCTTTCGCCTTTGACTTATTCATATTTAGGCTAACTTGAGCGTCGGAGTGCCTACGGCTTCCACCACACTGGTGGGCAGTAACCTCCTCTTTTGCTCTACTCTTATTTTGCAGGTTCTCTTGTGCCCCTAAACTCATTTTCAATTGTGGACCTCGACCGAAATCAGCGTCCACAATTACTTATATATATAAATGATAAAAGTCCTTATGATTAGTTCCGGATTATAAGATATGAGACAATATCAATCCACAAAGGTTTAATCATTAAATATCCCTAGTCGTGGTATTATTGAGACTGAACATCGATAATGCAGAATAGACTAGTATTGCATTTGTGCGTGTTATGGAAGCGTAACAGCATAGTTCTCATATATTTAAGTATTGGATATTTATGCAATTGTGATATGAGGTTGTGTTTACCGATGGTATGGAAACAGCTTCGCTCTGGATAGACCACGCGGAATCCCATTGGTAGTATGACTATGTGTCTATGGGAATCCGCTTCAGGGTAGGTGTATTTGGTCTTAACCTGAGACTTGCATCGCTAGTACTTGCGATAATCAATACGTTTTGGTTTTGGTCGTCCGGGACTTTAATAGGTTCTTTGTACGCCTCTTCTAGTTTTATTGAGAATCGTAGTGTATTGGGTGTGATGTCAAGACGGAAGTATCACTTCAGTCATATGGAGATGATGATCACGCATGGATACATAACCGGTTCTCTATTATGTTGCAACTATCATGATAATATGACAAGGTCATGATTATCCGATTATAGAGACTAGTTGCGTGTGATTCTATATATGCTTCGTACGGGGCATACACTATTCCAGCCTCAGGCCTTGCATGTGACATCAGATACTGGATCGCAATACACAATACTACGTATACTACGCCTGACATAGATTATGCCAGTACTTGCGACAATCAATACGCTTTGGTTTTGGTCATCCGGGACTTTAATAGGTTCTTTGTACGCCTCTTCTGGGTTTATTGAGAATCGTAGTGTATTGGGTGTGATGTCAAGACGGAAGTATCACTTCAGTCATATGAAGATGATGATCACGCAAGGATACAGAACCAGTTCTCTATTATGTTGCAATTATCGGGATAATATGACAAGGTCATGATTATTCGATTATAGAGACTAATTGCTTGTGATCCGATATATGCTTTGTACGGGGCAGACACTATTCCAGCCCCAAGCCTTGCATGTGACATCAGATATTGGATCGCAATACGCAATACTACGTATACTACGCCTGACATAGATTATATATTCCTTTAAGAATATTTCTTGTGAATTGGGTAGGCACGGTGTTTTACTAGAAGCCAAACATGTCTCGTTAATTGGTAAAAATGTGGTACGAGGTACGCACATGTTCGGATAGTCCGACAACCGAATCTACTGCCAACATATCCAGGGATCTCATGGGTCGCTTCCCGAAAATTCACCGATGACGTATGATTCGAACATAATTAATTTAGGATTAATTATTGCGATAATTTATCTGGGATAAAATTCTATTAGAAGAGAGAGAACGATTAATTTGGAATTAATCGATAAAATAATATATTCGATATTATTTGAAATTGGATTTCGACGCGAAATTAAAATTGGATTTTAATTCGGGCGAACGAATTAATTTAGAATTAATTCGCGAGCGACTTTAACGGTAATTTTTCTAGGCATAATTATTTAATTTAATTTAATTTAATTAAGTCGTAACTGAAAATTCGTTAATTCGGAATTAACGAACCCGAGCCCGGAATGTGTTTGCGGGCCCACTCGGATTTTGAATTTAAGTGGGCCTCACAAGTCGCATCACAAGTCACATCAAATGTCACTTTAGTGGTGGAAGTTTTGTCAACTTTGGGTGGTTGACTTCTAGTCACTTTATGATTGATGGGAGTAGTTGGAGGCATTAATTGTTTTTTCCCTCCAAATTTGCTTTAGCCTTTTGAAAGGTATATACCATTTTTTTGGTTTTGACTTTTCATAAGTTGTATTTTAGTTTTAGAAACAAAACACAAGCAAAACAAAAACACTCTCCTTTTTCTCTCTTTGGCCAAATTCAACCAGCATTATTGGGGAAATATTGTTGCAAAATTTCTCCATAACTAGCACTTAAAGAATCATTCAAGGTGATAGGGAAACCATCCTTTGAGCTTGGAATCTCAAATCACTCAAAGTTTGGAGCTCAACTTCATCAAAGAAAGCTTGGTCACTTTCAAGGAAGGAAAAGTTTTGTTCTACACACATCCTCTCTACCGATCAAAGTGAGTATATTTCCGCTATACATCTTTTAGTATTCACATTATTTCATGCTTGATTTGATCTTGGGATGACCGTAGAAACCCAACAATAGAGAAAATAAGTACGGAAGATAATCTTGTAGATATTTGGTGAAAACACTAACTCAACTGAAGCATGATAGGCATACCAAAGAATATGGTGTCCAAATTCATACTAGTTGGATATAGTGTAAGTGGGAGATTGTTAGGAATATGTCTTATACTCAACTTGTGGATGGGTTAAATACACATGCATTTATAAGATAATAGGGATATAATATTTTTATTATTCAATAAAATAGCATTCTTTATTATTTGTGTCTCATATAATCTGTTAGGATGATTTACACTTATAATGAAGCCATTGGAAAAATAAAATGATGGCTTTCAAGCCTTATGAGAATCATTATTCTTAAATATTTGTAGTCATAGGTTTATAAATAATCATGACATTCACAAAGCGGAGAGAATAGCATGCTCACAGAGTCTGTCATATGGTATGGTTGGGTCATTTGTTGAAATGCATGAAGGTTGTGGAGATACAACAGATGATCACCACTCTCTGGGATAATTTTATTAGTCATGAGAGTCATCCCACTGCATGGGTTGATATGTTTGATCAATGCTTAAGACTATGGTCATAGCAGTAAAATCACGTGAGATTGTTGGTTTAGTACGATTCATGATATTATCAATATCATATCTTTGACCGTAAGGGTAGACACTTTGCATGCCCTAGGTCATGTGAATGTAGGTTAAACTCTTTATTAAAGCCCAATTGAAGTGAATTTGCTTCTCTTGTATTCTTGTTGATTCCGGCCATGTATACGGAAGGAATAATGAAAGAGAGAAGAGAGATAAAATCTTATTTGCCGACCATAACCCTTATGGTTAGGGATGGCAGTGGGTAGGATATGGTGCGGGTTTTTCATTACCAAACCCGTACCCTCATATGTAAATAAATTACCAAACCCGCACCATACCCGTTGCGAGTTTTAATTTCCATTACCAAACCTGCACCGCATATAAAAATAAATACCAAACTCGCATTGGTACCCAACAGATTTTTTACGGGTTTTTAAAATATTGAATTACTTTGTGTTCTTAATAATATAATTTTTTAATTAAATAATTTATTTTTAATTGCTAGCTGTAGTTTTCACATTTGTTTTTCATTTGACATATACTACATGCAATGTATGTATATACAGTACATAGATAACATAATATATGAAAGACTCAATACTATGTTTATTTTTCATATAAACATAATTAAAATGAGTTCTTCCCTTCATAATTATAATGATCTAAGTTAGTCAACTCAATCGACAATAAGCTAAAAAGTAATCACCAACCTTTGGTTATATTTTTTATGCTAAGTGTAATGAAAGTTATGCTTACAAGGCTCAAGTGGTGTAAATGTAATGAAGAAGCAGGAAAGCTACTGAAGTTACAGCAAACACTAGCTTATTTTGCTCCTCTCCCGTTTCTGATCATATGAACTTAATCCAAATTTTTGTATTATAATTTTATTAACAAGTGTGATAAAAAAAAACAATAATAGTCATGAAAAAAATCTTCAGTGGGGCAGGTTGCGGACTGCGGCTGAGTGAGAGTGTGAAACTGTGGATTAGTGTTTTAGGTTTAGGTTTTGTTAGTTGTTTTTATATGAAGGTTTTTTTATATTGTCCTAAAAATATTAATTAATAAAAAATAATATTGCGGGTATGCGGATACCCACATTTTTTTCTTAAATACCAAACCCACACCGCACCAGCAACGGGTTCTGCTTTAAATTACCAAACCCGCACCGCACCCACTAATATATTTATCAAATCCTACCCATTGCGAGCAGGTTTTTTGCGGGTTTGCGGGTAAAATTGTCATCCCTACTCATGGTAGGTGGCAAGATTGGGCTGAAAACAAAAAAAAAAAAAAAAAAATTTATTTTATGATTTTTTCAGAGAGTTTATCACCCTTTTGAGCACTTTCAAAAATTCAAGTTTAATTGTCACCATTATTGTTCAACTATGTTATTCTAAGATGTTTTTATCAATTCACATGGATAATACACTATAATGCACAGAATCTTAAATTTGTTACCTGTCTCGTTTATAAAATAGTTGACACTTGAAAATGTTCAATAAAAACTATTTCATAAACGAGATAGGTAACAAATTTAAGATTATGTGCATTATAGTGTATAAAATCTGATATTTAAGTTTTGAGTTCGAATTTAGGGGGTGTGTTTCTTGTAAGAGTCTGAGATAATCGAGAATTTTATATGTTCCGTTTAAGCTCGAATCGGGTAGTTTGACGGCGAGATTTTCAACATTTCTAAAAAAATAAAATATTTATTTAAATAATTATATATTTTATATTAAATATACATATAACTACTAACATTTCGTGTCTTTTTCATATCGTGTCCCGTGTCCTGTTTCTATATTCGTGCTACCTAGTAATAATTGACCACACCAACTACGTGTTATTTAAACTTGATGTACAATTACGCGTTGGAACCAACTTTGAACCAATATCACATGCTTTGTACTTTTATAATAATAAATATACAAAACCCAAAACAATAGCAATGATAGAGAAAGGAAGGTAAGAAGACATTTCAAAGAAAAGTTTCCATTAACCAACTTTGTAAAGGAAAGTAGGAAACTGCGAGGAAAGAGATCATTCCATTTGTATTAAATAATTCGTCAAAAGAGGTATGCTTATACAACACTACCTTCAAAAACAAAAAAGTCCAAATCCGGTGTGAATTTTGGAAATCATAGAGACTCGGTTGGATACTGGTTTAAAAAATTTCAAATATCTAAATCCGAAATATAAATATAAGATTAAAAAAACTCTGAATCCAAATGTAATAATATCTAAATTCGAAATTTTAAATAGATTATATGTATATTATCCATATCTGAAGATTCAGACCAGATAAACCTTTATCCGAATTTTGTAATCTCTGACACTCGTATAGGGATGATAAATATATTATAATTCGACATAGATCCCCAAGGTCCGAATCCATATATGCATTTTGATAAAAATTATTAAGAGTTATTTTTTATTTATGAATTTATTATAATTTTATGCTTAAATTTAGATTATTTTATATGGATTTTAAATTATAAATGTTATATTAGATGTTAAATTGCTATTATTTAGTTAGAGATGAATAAGATAAAACGGAATCCAAATTCGTACTGATCCATATTCGAATTCGTATTTTGTCATCCCTAGACTCTTGTGACTTCAACAACCAACTCAACAAAAGAAATTTTCACAAGTTACCTAATTGTAAAAAGTACAATAAGTTATATTTGAAAACAATCTGTGCCGCTGAACAATGTTCATGACGTTTGGAAAAACTAATACTCAACCTCTTCCACTTTGCAACTTAGCCTACCAAAAACAAGAATTGATTAAAACCTAATATCAAAATAATCCACAAGTGAGTGACATGCCTAACTTAGACACCTATTCCACCAACCCTTCACCTTTACGCAGTTAATAGTAATCATTTTAGTTACCCACCACTGATTTACTCGTTTACTTGCTTTCATTAGAGGTGGTGCTAGCTAGTACTATTGTTCTAATAAGATGCTTTATCGATTCACAAGGGTAATACTCTATGGTCCAAAATGCACCAAAAGTCTAAATTTGTTGGGTGTCTAGTTTTTGAAATGGTTGAGACATGAAACCGTTGAAGAAACACTCACACATGTTTTCGATAAGCTCCACGTATTTGAGGGTCGATAATATGACAAATATAACTAATAATATAATCGAAGATCGATAATATAAGTCTGACTCAATATAATAAGTCTGAGGCCAATCCATAAAAAATCGGGCTGAATAAAACCCGAGCCCGGGCTAAAATTTTACTGGTCGGGCTCGGGCCAGCCTTATTAGGCTCGAGAACTTTAAAAAATCAAATAAATATAATAACAAACATTAATACTTTTATTAATATTTCGAGATTTATTAATAAATTTTTGATTATTTCTACCCATTTAGGATATTCAAAATTTTAAATTTACAATAATTGTTGAAACAAACTTTCATCCAAAATAAACCAATAATATCACATGGTTTGTACTTGATATGATAATAAATAAAACAATAGCTATGATAAAGAAAGGAAAGAATGACATTTCAAAGAAAAGGTCGGTGTAAGTATGACTCCAATATAATAATAAATAAACAAACTTTGTAAATATTACATAATGATTCGTCAAAAGAGGCATTTGCTTATACAAACACTACCTCCAGAAAGATGGAAACATAATTTCTACAAACTACTCTTTTTTTGTCAATAAATCTCCCCATTGAATCTTCTCTCCCAATTTCCCGAAACGCGTTTTTTCAAGTGGGACATGAATAAGGCCACACCGAGGTCAATCTGCATTCAAATATCTCGAATATTCAAAAAAACGTGTTGAAAAAATAAATTGTTTTGAGGTTTTCAAATAAACTTTTTTTGGATCAAATTTTATAATTTTTATAATTTTCTACCACATGTATTTATAGTAATAGACAATTAATAATTAATTATATATAAATTTAATGTTTGGTGAAATGCTTGTGTGAGTTTTTTTTTTTATATTTTACATTGTTTTTGTTTTAATTTACTCGTTTGATTTGTGTTGTAATTTTTAAAAATTGGGATGAATTATTTCAGCAAATTGGAGGCACAGGAACATGAACTTTCTGATAATTAATATATACTATTTTGGTCCTTAGATGACCGTGCAAGCGCCCGATGATGCTGAGGCCCCTAGGCGCCTACACGGGGGTCAGCTAATTTTATATTTGACAATAAAAATATTAGAAGGTAATTTGGCCAAAAATTTTATTTTGGTCAATAATTTTGAGAGAAAAATAAGGCTCATGTGACTAAAATGTACAAAATATTATAAGTAGGAGTTTTCGATCAATTAAAGGAAGATATAATTGCATTAATTATATTTATGGTAACTTTGAAATGTTCAAAAATTTAATAAAGATGGAAAAAACACGTGATAAAATTCACCATCTAATCCATAATAATAGAACACGCAAAATCCGCTAAAAAATTAAAAGATAAAGAGAAGTGGATTATTATTACCTCTCTTTGCGTTTCTCAAGAAATCGCTGCAGTGACTTTCTCCTCGCAATAGGCAGATCTGCAAATCAAATCAAGCATTAATTTATTACACACGGAAAATTTTAATTTTTTTCTAATAATCTTAATAGGAAATAAAATATTTATTATTATTTATTTAAAAAAAAAATAGTGAATATTACACATAATGTATACCGGATTAAGAGTACACACAAGATTTTATATAAACATTTTCTATGCAAAAATAATAATAATAATAATATAATAATAATAATAATAACTGACAGGCACTAACCTCCCGTATTAAGAGTCTCAAGAAGCTGTTGTTGCTGATCGCTTGCAACATCATTTGATTCAAAAACTTTTGAGTTTCCTTCAACAGCAAGTTTCATAATGCATTCAGCCTGTACAATTTTGTTTAATCAACAAATAAGAACCAACTGAAAATAGAAAATTTAAAAAAAAAAAAAAAAAAAAATCTTCAAAACATACCTTATCTTTAGGAACATCGTAAACGGCGACGTTTCCGTTGTAAAATATTGTCAGAGGAGCTGTTTCCGAAACGTGACTGTAACGAGGCAAAGCAGGGAAAGTAATCGGCTCTTCTTTTGGAGTAGATGGCGAAGAGATTGACGGTTTCGCTGATCCGGAAGCGATCACAGATTTAAGTATCTCAGGGTTAATCTTGGAAATTGCGCCTTGAATGTCTGCCAAAATCAAAAATTAATAAATAAATTTACAAATTTTAAACCTGAAAATACACAAAAAATAATAAGAAAAATAAAGACACTAAAAGGAAATTAAAAAAAAAAGAAAAATAAATAAAATACAATACCTCGAAAGCTTCTTTGCCGAGGAAATTTCTTGAACTGAGGTTTTTCTTTTCTCTCCATGCCGAAGAAATCGAGTTCAACGGTGGCTCGTGACATGGCTAATGAAATGCAAAATCTTGAATTGAAGAGAGAGAGAGAGAGAGAGATGAAATTTGAGCTCAGGAGAAGTTTGATCGACTTAAATGGAAAAGTGAGGAGGAGAGGGAAAGAAGAAAAGCACGTGGTACACATGAGAATTTGAAATTGTCCTGAGAGGGGGTTTCGTTTGCCACGTCTTCCACGAGGGATCAATTAATAGGAGTGGGTCCCATTAAAACTTGGTATTATCTTATGGATATTGTTTGTTGGTGTGGGTCCCTATTATTCATCACTTCGCAGGCTCTGTATACTTTTTGGAAAATCCTTACATTATATAATATATTATATATATATAATTTAAAATTAATCAATAATAATAGAGAAAAAAATGTATTGTCATATATCTAGATCCGGCCACCGGTTCGATTCGGTTCCGAATAGTTCGGTTCCCGATTTCACAAGAATGTGAAACCGAAATCCGAAACCGAACCGTTCAGTTCTGGTTCCCTTTTTAAAAGAAAATTAATATGAAAATAATTATTAAAAAAAATTGTAATGAGATATTATTAAATTAAAATAAAATAACTTGAAATTAAAATAAAATTATTTATATTATATTGGAACTTCTGGTTCTAACAGTTCCACTAGGGTGATAACCATAATCGAACTGTACGAAGCTGGTTCCGGTTCCAATTCCCGAGCCAAAACCGGAAGGAACCTGAACCGGCTGATTTCTTTCGGTTCGGTTCCCAAATCGGAACCGGAAGAAACCGGAACCGTCCGGTTCCTTTTGGTTCGATTTCGAACCGAAACCGTAACCGAGTCTATATATATTCATCGGTATCATACATTAAATTTGTGGCATATAAATTGTCTCTACATTTTATAATGGTGTTAGAAGACAAATTTACCCTCTAATTGATTGTTTGGACTCTGAGGAAAACTCTTATCCACCTGTTTTATTAAGGAATAGTATGTTGAGTAGGGGTGGGCATATTTCCCACTTGAAATATAAAACGATCTTTTACTTCATCAAGAGCTTTAAAAGAAAATCAAAAATTCGGGTATCCAATTCGTGTTTGGTTTCTCAGTTTCCAAATTGAATCTCCTGAACTCGTTCTATATCCGAAGCTGCTCATCTCTAATGTTAAGTATCTTTTACAATTGTATAGTTATGTGTGTTGTGATTCACCGATCACTCTTGGAGTGTTTTGAAGAAAAACCGAATTTGTTATCTATTACTCACAAGAATATATTACAAGTTTACAACTAGAAACTTACAAAACCTCACACTCTCTCTATACAATTCTCAACACTCTTTGGGATGGATTTGAGCTCACTGCAAAGCTCTGATTTTATAACCAAGTCTTGGCTTTGATTTTCAACAAAGCTGCAGTGATTTCCATAAATCACTCCTAATTTCATGGATCCACCGAAAATGTCCATGAAAATTTTTCATGGCTTCACTTACTGCCTAACTTGACAATAGCTGGAGTCCAAGCATGGGAAGCTTCCTTGTTGGTGGCACAGAAAGTAAGTTGACATTTTTGCAGCTGGATTTCATTACAATTCTCCCTTCCAGCTGCATCTAAAACCATCGTCATCTGACAGCTATCCTGGCTATGTCTCTGCACAGCTCTAACTTGTCCCGATCACTGCTCTTTTGTTGACATGTCGGCTGTGTCTCTGCACAACAGACTTCACTACATCTCTGTACAGTATTCTTCTGCTATGTCTCTGCATAGTACAATCCACTGTGTCTCTGCACAGTAATCTTCTGTTGTGTCTCTGCACAGTTTTGCCGTCATGTTTCTTCACTCATTTGTTCCTCAGTGCCTTCTTGCCTTGTGGGAAACTATCTGGCTCCCCTCATCAGTAAGCAGAATATATTCGGATCCCGGATATCTGGTCGATGGAATCCTGCATCGCTCAGATCTTCTTGTCTGAGGTCCACTAGTTTCAGGAGGTCTGTCATCATCCATCTCTGTGAATGATCATGTAGCTTCTAGTGGATTAGGTTGCGGCTCCTCCTACTTAACACTCTCTTCTGTAATATCTGATGGAACAGGCTATGTCTCCCTCTGCTCAACATCCTCATTTGCCTCCTCTGGTTCTGCTTCTGGAATTTCCTCGTGCACCATATCTGTGGCCAATTGTGCTGGTGCTGGGTCTGGATTTCTGTTGGCACTGGTATTGGAAGACATTCTGGGCATTTCAATGTCTTCAATTGTTCGGTCTTCAAGAAACTCTACTTCATGGCTTCTGATGACCATCTTTTCTTTCGGATCCCATAGTCTGTATCCAAATTCTTCATCTCCATGGCCTAGGAATATACATGGAGTTGTCCTTGCATCGAGCTTCTCCCTGAGCTCATTGGATACATATACAACGGCTAAACAACCGAATACTCTAGGGTGAGTGTATGAAGGATTCTTACCAGACCACACTTTCTCCGGAATCTCCAAGTTCAACGGTTCAGTTGGTGATCTGTTGATCAGGTAACAGGCAGCACGAACAGCTTCTCCCCAGAATGGCTTTGGCAGCTTAGCAATACTGATCATTCCTCTGACTTTCTCCATAATGGTGCGGTTCATTCTCGCAGCGACACCATTATGTTGTGGTTTGTGTGGAACAGTTCTCTCATGTCGAATCCCGTGTCTCTAAAAGTACGCTTCGAACTCTCCGGAACTGTACTCGCCTCCATCGTCTGTGCGAATGCATTTCAGCTTCTTCTCTATTTCATGCTCTACCATGGCATGAAACAGTTTGAAATAGTCCAGGACCTGATCCTTTGATTTCAGAAAATACACACATACTTTCCGAGAAGCATCGTCAATAAAAATCAGAAAATATTTATTACCGACTAGTGAGTTTACCTCCAAGGGACCATATACATCAAAGTACACCAGACTGAGTAACTCTGATTTCTTTGTAGAAGAGAAATTGAAAGAGACTCGATGTTACTTACCAAAGAGACAGTGATTGCAAGGATCCAGAGCAGCATTTTTGGAGACAGAGATTAGATCCTTCTTTGTCAAGGTAGACAACCTCATTTCACTCATGTGACCGAGTTTCTGGTGCCACATATTCTGAGAAGCCTCCGGTTCAGCTACATTTAAGATTTCTGCACAAATCTTCACATGAGTCTTGTATAAGGTTCCACAGATGTGTCCTCGGGCGATGACCATGGCACTTTTGATCATTCTCCAAGTGTCATTGCTGAAGTGGCTAGTATAACCCTGTTTGTCAATGGCTACCCCTGAGAGTAAGTTGAGCCGAAGTTCTGAAACATGTCTGACCTCTTTCAGGGTTATTGTATACCATGCATTTGTCTGCAACTGTATTTCACCAATTCCCACTATCTGAGAAGAACTGGTATTCCCCATCTTCACTGCTCCAAAGTTTCATGCTTTGTATGTTGTGAAGAAATCAATGTGAGGAGTGACGTGGTAGGATGCTGCAGTATCTACCACCCACTCGACATCCTGAGTTGTGGTGTGAATGCATGCTTCTTCTTGGCCGGAGCATATAGCTACATCTACATTAGTAACTACTAGTGTCCCCGCGTCATTCTTTTTGGCTGGTTATTGCCTTGTCCCTGCTCCCGTTGCAGTTTCCGGCAATTTTTCTTCAAGTGGCCTTCTATGCCACAATGGAAGCACTTGTATGTCTTTTTCCCGTCCTTGGATCTGCCCATGCTTTTGCTTCTGCCTCTCCTCCCACCTTGATGTTTCTTCTGTTGTCTTCCTCGTTGCTCCGAGTCAAGGGCTTCTGTTTGATCTGAGCCCACGTCTTTTCTTCTGGCTTCTTCATTTGACAGGGCATCATTTACCATAAGCATGATAACTTTACCTCCTGGAGCGGAATTGCTGAGAGTAATCACCAATGTCTCCCAGCTATCAGGAAGGGAACTGAGTAGTAAGAGGGCTTGAACTTCATCTCCCAGCTACATGTCTACTGCAGACAGCTGATTCACCAGGCTCTGGAACTCGTTGGTGTGTTCCGCAACGGAAGTTCCACTCCGTAGCTTCAGGTTCACCAAACACCTCATTAACAGGGTTTTATTCTGAGTTGTCTTGGCCTGGAACATGTCTTCCAATTTCCTCCACATTTCATAAGCATCTGTGTCATGTGCTACGTGATGGAAGACATTGTGACTGATCCACTGCCTAATCTGACCCAAAGTTCTGTTGTTGAGTTTATTCCAATCATACTTATTAACAGACTCTGGTTTCTCTCCCTTCAACTCGATGACATCAAACAGATCTTTACAATGCAAAAAATCTATCATCCGAGGTCTCCAGATGGAGTAATTAGTTACAGCCAGTTTAATCATTACACCAGAATGGGAATCTTCCATTTCCATTTTAAATTTTTAAAGTTTAAAATAAAAATAGGTTAAAATCGGGGCTGAATTTCACAAATCTTAGGTCACCGTTGCGTCCGGAACGGTCGAACATGGTAGAATAGACACTTCGTTGGTCTAAATCCGACACATTGGTTGATTTGTAAATACCTAAGAGTTCTGGGGCAAAACTGTAAATTTCAAAATTTCAGGGGGCTAAATGAAATTTACCAGGCTGCTGACATGGCTGCTGATGTGGCAGTGTGGGACCGGCTCACTGACGTGGCGCTGATGTGGCGGACACGTGTCGCTGACGTGGCGGTCCCCTTGCTAACGTGGTGCTCATTTGGCGGATTACGTGGCGCTGACTGTTCGATGATGTGGCGGATGACTCAGCATTCACTATGCACTGACGTGGCAGACACGTCAGCGTCTTCAAACTTCAGCCACACGCGCGGCTCGTGCTGCGAGTCGCGGTGCGTGAGGATCTCTCTGCCTGGCGCGTGCGGCCTCCCTGGACCTCCGTTTGATTGCCGAAAAATACCACAGTGCTCATCTCGACGTGAACTAGCTGATGGTATGCTCAAAGTTGATTTTTGACAACTTTGCCGGAACCCAAATTTTCCGAACCGTGCTCCGTTCTTCGGTTTTTCGACCCCAAAGAATAACCAAAGCTACCGATACCACTTGTTGTGATTCATCGATCACTCTTGGAGTGTTTTGAGGAAAAACCGAATTCTTTATCTATTACTCACAAGAATAGATTACAAGTTTACAACTAGAAACCTACAAAACCTCACTCTCTCTATACAATTCTCAACACTCTTTGGGATGAATTTGAGCTCACTGCAAAGCTCTGATTTTATAGCCAAGTCTTGGCTTTGATTTTCAACAAAGCTACAGTGATTTCCATAAATCACTCCTAATTTCATGGATCCACCGAAAATGTCCATGACATTTTCTTCATGGCTTCACTTACTGCCTAACTTGACAATAGCTGGAGTCCAAGAATGGGAAGCTTCCTTGTTGGTGGCACAGAAAGTAAGTTGACATTTTCTGCAGCTGGATTTCATTACAATGTGCTCATAAATAGTCATGCCATCAGAGATACGTGTCGACATGTAAAATAATCTTCCTCAACATGTCTCATTAGTGGAACTGTTGTAGACAGACAAAGGTCCACTAGAAAGAAGACACATGTCAATATACTATTGTACTAGTAGAGTGGAGGAGCAACAGAATTACCTTCGAAAGTCCAAAATGACCCCGGGAACAACCCAACCCTATCTCCAGGTGTGACGTTATTCCAAAGTACCGTTATTTCGAGGCCGTATCATTCCGTAGTGGAGGAACACCAAGATAAATCAAATCCAGCACGGGCCTATTCCGGAGAAGATTCATTCTATAAATTTTTAGAGTACACCGAAAGTACTCCATCCTCAACATAAGTATCCCGGAGAACATGATGTCACATACATCTATGCGATATTATTGGACTTTAATGATAATCTACTAATAATAGCATGCAAGCAAAGTTTGACATGCTTAATAAGAGGTGTGGTTACTGCTAATGTCATATTAAAGTATGTATCATGTCAAATATGCATCATTCATCTGTAGAGTAGTCTAGTTATGGATAAGTGTCAGATAAGAAGGTGACACCCATATATATGAGACCCTATATAAACTAAATAATTGATACATAACGGGTCGATTGGAAGAATTGATTACTTACTAAAATAATTAGATATGAACAGAAACTCTTTATTCGTATATATAGATCAAAAGTAGGCTTCTGATCCATTTGGCATAGCCTTTTAGTCTAAACAATTTTCAAATAAAAAATTAGTGGTTGGGCTGTTATCACAACTTATATAAATTAAATGTTTATTTGAACAGCGATATTGAGGTGAATGAAATAAAATTATTAAAATAAAATAAGAATAGTGTTTGGAATATAATTTTTGTTTATAAAAACTGATATATTAAATGATTTGCGTATTTTCATCCGACCAATACTTGACCGACATTATATTGTTCAACTGATACGTCCAAATAGTTAGTAAATCTAACATCACTCATAAAAAAAAAAGTATTTCAAACAATTCAAAACTTACAAAAAGCTCCACAATTTGTAACTTTTAAGAAAAAAAAATCTTAAACTTGAGCTTTTTTAATATATGAAAAATATGATTTTTTCCATTTTATTAATGATGATTTTTCACTCTGAGAAAGTTTAAATATCGAAGAGGGGTAGAAAATGGTTTGCACTTGACCAAAAGAGGATAATGAATGTCCAATGGCTTAAAAACGCCAAAGTCAGAGAAAGGGACCCGACCCTACTATACAGATGAGTTCTCCCAATGATAGAACATGTTAATGATGAAGTAAGTAGTGATACCGACCCGACCCCGAAAAGAAGTGTTAGATTTGGCATCATTTGAGTGTTTGTGGAAGCCGACCCGAACTGGTTATCGTTTGTGAACCCGATCTGGTTTGAGAAGTTAGAAAGTTCGACCAAACATCATTCACCTCGGTATGCCGACCCGAAGAACGGAGCTAGAATCACATAGTCTCTGCTTGAGGTCATGTGACGTATGCCCTAGTTGAAAAGTTAAGCTTCTGGAAGACTAAAGATGATTGTGGGAAAATCAACTGTTCTCATTGAAGGTAACCCCCGCCAGCCGCCCTAGGGCTTGTCATAAGACCCGACGTGTTGTACACACTTTGTAAGCTCACAACACCACTTGTAGGTTTGGGTCGGTCTTAACCCTGATCAGTAATATAATATCATCTTTTCTCATGTGGACGTAGGTTGGAGCCACTTTCCGCTAAACTACGTAAATCATTGTCTCTGTGATTATTGTTTACTTACTAAGTTTGTTTTTGTTCCCTACTAACCAAACAAATTAATTGTTGATGGAGGTTTATTTGAGGGTTGATTTCATAAATTACTTTTGAACGAAAATCAACAGTCAACTGACACCAATAAAAATGAAAAAAGAAAAGAAAATTTATATGATAAATCTACCCCGTGTAGATTCTCCAATACATTTATTGTCATCACAGGGCTCTTGCTTGAACGTGCGACCCTTATTTAACTTACCACACGTGACGAAATATGTAAAATTTAGTAGATATATGCATTAGGTATGCCCATAAATTGCAATACCAAACACAAAGTAGCAAGAGATACGGTGCCAAGCAGTGACCCAGTCACAATTTTATTTGACATTTTTGTCCTTTTTGAATTTTTATAATTACTATTTTGATCGCCATTAAATAATTTCGTAGGTTTTGGCTCTAATACAACACGTGGGTGAAAATGGACATAATTGTAAAATCAGAAACAACCTAAATACAATGCTATAAAAAAAAAAAAAAAAAAACATTTAAAAATCGCAGACATAATGGGGCTGTTTGAAATTAGGAGGATATGAAAAGGAAGTTTGGTGGTTTAGGCAAAGTCGAAGGCAGGACGCAGCTGTCGTGCAAAAACCCACAAAAATCACGTGATTAAAATCCTCCAAGATGCTTCTGCTCACGTGTTGAAATTCAAAGGTGAGTGGTAATTATCCATTATTTTATGATCGTGGCGGCAAAAGTTGTCGCACCGTCAGGTTCGACCTCTGACTCCTCGTGTTTGACAAATGAAAGCGATAAAACGCACCGCAGAATTTAAAAAAGGAGTACGTGAATTTTTTTCCTCTCTTTTTTTTTTTCAATTTTTTTTTCTGTCAAATTTTTTTATAACCGTTCGGTGTGTATTGTTTTGTTGCAAAATAATATTGATTTGCACAAATAGTATTTTATTTTAAATAGATTAATTATTCTTATTTTATTTCACAATCTTATAAATTTTTCTAATTTTTTTTAAAATAATTTTATAATTTTTAATTAATAATGTGATATTTGAAATTTTATATCATATCTAAAAAAACTCACATTAATAATCAAACCACTAAAAACGTTACCTATAAATTGTTTTTTAGTAAAAGTTGAAAAAATTATATGGAATCCTATCCTACAAATGTGTCCTTCCGAAGGCTCCAGTGGCGTCGTCAGTGACCCATTTTTAATGATATATGTAACTATTTAAAATAAAAAAAAAAACTAAAATATCACAAAAAATTATTGCATTGTGAATTTACTGAACTTCACCAAACACGTGGGACCTACCGATGATGTGATACATCAGGGACAACATTTTCCAGAGAACTTGCTTTTCTTTTTCGGTATATTTCCAAATTTTAAATGCATTATTTTAATAAAGAAAAGGAAATATGCGAAATTATCGTGTTCTACGTGAAAAGTTTTATGGCATAAATGGTCATTATTAAAGCTTTGTCGTGTCATCACATGGTTGGTGAGATGGAGTTTTGCAATAATAAATGGAAAAACATTTAGAATTCAATAATAATACTGAAGATTAATGTTGTTATTTTCTTTTTCATTATGATTAATGTTGTTATTTTTTTTCATTATGATTAAAACTCGTTATGAGAGTGAGATTTTGAATTTTATATCGAAAATTTAAAAAATGGGAGATGAATTTAGATATATATTATGAAGTGAAATTCACCCTAAGCAAAGATAAAATTAGAATTGTTGTTTAGTCTATGCATAGCAGAAAAGCCCGAAGCCAAGCCCGGCCCGGCTCAGGCTTCACCCGGGCTTAAAATAAATAAATAAATATTTTAATTTATAAATATATAAATTTTTATAATAAATTTTTTATATTTATAATTTTTTATAATAAAAAAATCGGGTCCGGGCTTAAAATAAATAAATAAATATTTTAATTTATAAAATATATATATTTTTATAATAAATTTTTTATATTTATAATTTTTTATAATAAAAAAATCGAGTCGGGCTTAAAATATATATATTTATATAATAATTTTTATTTATAATTAAAAAATCAAGCCCGGGCCCGGCCCGATGACAGCACGGGCCCGGGCCGGGCTTTGATAAGCCCGGCCCGAGCCCGGCCCGTTGCCATGCATAGTTTAGTCGATGCTCAAATATATTGTAAGGTCATGTTCTCGTTGATGGAAATGAGGTACGAGAGGAAAGGAATTCAAATTCAAATTCATTTTCCATTTTTATTGTTTGGTTACATATATGGGGAAAAATTTTGAATTCCATATAAATTCAATTTAAATGGTGGAATTTGACTCCTCACCATATGGTGAGTCATCTCTCAATGAAACATACACTTCAAATACTACCCTTATTAATAATTTTTATTTATTTATTTATTTTCTTAAATATGTATGATAATTAGTTATTTTTTTTATACGTAAAATAGTTAATTCATTTTTCATCATAATATTTATTTCAGATTTTTTTTATAATACTCATTTTAAAAAATATTATAATTTTTTGTTTTGTAATATTTACTTAAAAAATATTTTATAATATTATGTTTTTAAATATTTATTTATAATTATTATTTTTTATTTTAAAAATTATTTATTTCTTGCTTTATTTCTTAAATATTCTTAACTATGACTTTTTATCTTTTCATGTAAGTTTTTCTTTTGCAATTATTATTATTATTTTAATATTTTATTTTTTATTTTGCAATATTTATTTAAAAAAATATTTATTATTTATTTATTATTTTGTTGTGAATAGTAAAATGATAACACCTCGATTATCATGACGTGTTCAACATGGTCATACTTTCTATGAATGAAATATTATTACCCATATAATCACGAAATAATAGGATAATTACCCGCGTAACCCTTGCCAAAGATCTGAGATAAATTTTTAGTTTTAATACACGTTTTGATGTAATAATACTCATAACAGCTTTTAATATTTCAACGATATCTTGGGCTACGGATGTCATTTTTTAGTGATTTTAGTATCGTTGAAAAGTTTAAAAAGAAGGCTACAACTTTAATGTTAAGCGTTTTCCCAAACTTTATGTGGAACCAAGTCAAATTTGGGCTTAAAATGTTCCCCCAGAATTGTGACGACAATGGATAAAATTGTGATATGTGGCCTCTTTTAATGGAATTATTTAAATTAAAATATTCCTCCTTACTTGTGGCTAAAAAATAAAGCAACCCTCACCCTCTAATCTTCAAATCGCGCCAAAACCCTCTCGGCCTCTCCAATTCCTCTATTTTGCTTCATTTATGTATTTTACATGTATCATTGCACACACACGTTTAGAATCATGAGTATCATAACATACTGACTGTATTTCGATCGTATATTTATAGATCCTACCAGTTCCACGTAGGAAGTCCCAACCAATTTCATGCGCCAGCATGAGTAGTAGGACTTGAAGTCAACAATGTGAGTGAATGCTACGTTTTTCCATGTTTTTGAACTTTAAATGTTTTATAAATTGAGTTTTAAGTTTATAATCATGTTAGTTTTCTAATTTATGTGAATATGATCTCCTAACCTATTGCCATGTTTTCAAGATCAGGGTTTCAATTGTATTTATAACAATTACACATGTTCTTCAACACGTCTGATATTTGCAGCTTAACATGATTTACCCATGTTTTCAAGATAGGTTTATGTGTTTTACATTGTCATACAATTATGTTTTACAAGTTTATATTACATGATATTTATACAAGTAGTAGAAATAATTCCAAACCACATGTAGAATTTCGTCCCCTCATGTATAGTGTCCTAGGTTTGCTCAGCTCAGCAGGACTAATAATCCTCAGGTGACTCTCTTAGGCATTTTCATGTTCACGTTCACGATCCCCTACTTACGCGGTGCTAGGTCTCGCTAATTAGGTTTCATGCCCCAGGTCATGATACTAGTGAGATTTATCATGAAAGTATTTACCAGCACATGTTTTATATACAAGCTTTGGATTTGGCTAATTACGTTTTTAAGAAAAGAATATTTCAGTACAGTTCATGTATTTTCAAATCATAATATTTTTATGCTGTTTTTATTTTTCAATGTTCACTCGCTAGGTCGTTCAAACAACAACCTACCCCCACTCTCAGTTTTTTTTTTTTTGCATGATCTGTTGATGGCCATTGTTGGCATTGACTCCATGTTGTCCGGATATTTAGTTCGGAGGAGATGGATATCAGCTGCAGTCTTAGAGATGCATGTTCATGGGTCCATATTTATGTAATATTGTATGGTAAGCCATAAAGCAAGCAATGTCACATGTATAGTACATTTTATATATATATATATATATATATATATATATATAGACACACATATATACACATTACATAATTTATGTATGTTATATTATAATCATGTATGTGTTCAAGAAATAAAAATATTGGTATGTTGTCGATAGTACAAGTAAATGTTATAGCCAGCTCATGACAAGTCGTGCATGTCCATGTTAAAAGTCTTAAGGAGATGGTATCACTGTCTCCTGCAAATCATGCCCTGGAAATACATGGATGTGATAAAGTTGGTATCAAAGTAATGTTTTAGAAGTCTATAACTGCAGTGGTAGGGTAATGATGTCTTGCATGTGAAGTATGTCCGGAACACTAATATGTAAGACATCACCCTTCCAGGTTCCATCGGCTCCAAGTAAGTCTTATTCATTTCTTAGAAAAAAATTCATGTATTTGATATGTTAACCTATCCTTGTTCTATGATCGTATTGTATGTCTTCCACGTGACACATGACAGTTATAGGAAGATAAAAAGTTCTAGATTCTGAACAAGATTCGAACTAGGCCTTTTCGACACCTTTATTATGATTCATGATTAAGTAAGACCATTGTTGTATGATTATTGGGTTTCCAGTGTAGTTTAAGGTGTTACAGATATATATAAGTACATCTAGTAAATGAATTAATCCTTGTCAAATATCCAGACCCGACCATTTTGTTTGATTGGAATAGACAGTAATATCTTCAAGAAAGCTTAAGACCCATGGTAGTACATCTAGAAATAGAAATTGATGGCCCCATAGAAATTGATGACCCTAGGGCAAAATCAACAACCCTGTGTTTGGTCAAGACATGTTAGATTCCCTGAAATTAGTAAGTGAATCAAGTTCAGTACATGATGTAGGTGATCTTACTCGAAATATACAGTTCATGCAGGAATCCATGGACTAGTAAGTAGAATTTTTTATCCATCAACTCGGCAACCCATATAACTTCCAACAGGACGACTTCCACCCATTTCAGTAAACCCACTGATGATACCCAGCCATCAGTTGAACCAAGACAAGCAGTAGCAGTAACACTTATAGGTTCCACATGATGTACTTTCATACTTTTCAGATGTAGAATCAGGCGTAGACCTCAGTGGATTCATTATGGAATTTAAAAAAACATGTATAGTGTCTAGCTACACACCAATCAGATCACTTGAAATTCTGAGTTTTCAGCTAAGAGGTATTGCTTACGAGTGGTATACCTCTTTCATTAGTATGAGGAGTAACTCAGACCCACATTCGGCTTGACTGGAGTTTAGTAAAGCTACCATAGCTCGTTTCTTGACAAAATTGTACAATGAAGTTGAATGAAGAGATGTTGGTCAACAGTTTGAGAGACTATTTGTATATGTCAACACAAATATCAGGTTCAATCATAGACACATATGGTTTGGTTTTCGCCTTATGCGTGGAAGGTTAGAGCAAGAGAAAGTTAAGTTTAGAGGAAGTCTAAAAGAAAGTAAGACTGAGTCATGTAGGAAAGTGAAATCAAGAGGGTATAATAAGGCTTGAGGTGAGTCTACACCTAGGATATTCCAATTAAGAGGAGTGTAACTATCAGAAGAGGACTGAGCCATAAATTGAGGCAAGAAGTTACTTCTTACACGACCTTTTCAGCACCGGAATCCCGCATTTTAACCCTATATTTTAGACCTACGATAACACTGAATTTTTATTTATAGCCTGGTGATGAACCTCTTATAAAGACATCCACTAAAAGTTGAGAAAATTATTACAAGGATGAGTGTCAGGAAGGAAAGAAACTCCAAGGAGTTCATAAAATACAGCTAAAATCCATTCGAACGTCACCTATGTCCGGCCTACCTTCTCTCTAACCCTAAAATCTGGCCGAATATACTTTGAAAACCCTAAATCTAATTAGACACAACACAATTGGCATTGAATGAACAGATTATCTGTTAAGATTTAATTGTGTCATTAAATGAGCCCTCAAAAAGAATAGAATAAGATTATTAAAAAAAAAAAAAAGGCAACCATATCCTTCTAGCAACTTCTAGTCAAATTAGCGTGTGAATAGTTCATTGGAGTTTTCCATTTAACTGAAAAATAAATGAAACAAAAATAAAATGAAAAATTGAATTTGATTGGGAAATAAAAGGAATAGAGTAATAAATGTTGCTGCCCAGGATCGAACTGGGGACCTTTAGTGTGTAAGACTAACGTGATAACCACTACACCACAGCAACTTGATGGTAATTCAGTTCAACCTTTGGTTTAAATTCTTATAATTTTCACAAATCATCAGATATGGGCTTGTATCTTTGAACTTTATAATTGTCTTCTTCTAATCAAATCGAGAGCTTTGTATGTAAAGCCTCTCATTTCTCAGCCTATTAAGCACTTGCATGAACAAGCAGATGGCACAAGTCCAGTGGCACTCATTGAAACTCGAGTCTATTAGTAATACTAAGCTCGCACGAAACACGACTCGTCTCATAAATATTAAGGTGACAAAACGAATCAACGAATTGAATTTGTATCGAATCATAAACAAATCGAATCAAAATATGATGGATTCGTATTCGATTCGTTTATTAAACGAATCCTAATATCATGATTCGTATTCGATTCGTTTATTAAACGAATCGAATATTCGTATTTGTTTAGTTATGCTATTATTCAATAATATAATTTACCATAATTTATTTACATTAATTTTATATAAATATATATATGAAATATGTAATTAATATATTTACTAAAAATATCTCATCAAATATCGACAATATTATTTTTTTATATAGTAATTAGCCATAATTTCCTTAGTGCAAGCGTATATTTTCTTTTGCTACAAATATTTTTATAATTAACTTAATATAACTTATGATGATTCTGGACTCTCATTATAAATAAATGAGAAATAAGTATAAAATAAAAATATCCAAAAAATATATAAAAAAAATGAAAAGGTAAGTAGATGTTAGAAAATGCATATTGTTTTAATAGGTTGTATTAGCAATAACTCTTGAACGCGAGCTAACAAATAATTTAGAAACAATTCCTTAGTAGGGGTGGCAAAATAAATTAAGGAAAGAATCTTAAACGAATCGAATCAAAATATGATGGATCGTATTCAATTCATTTATTAAACGAATCCTAATATCGAGATTTGTATTCGATTCGTTTATTAAACAAATCGAATGTGAATACTCATTTAATCATAATATTATTCAATAAATAAATTATCATAATTTATTTACATTAATTATTCATAAATATATACATATGAAATACGTAATTAATATATTTACTAAAAATAACTCAACAAATATCAATAAAATTATTTTTCTATGGTAACTACCCATAATTTCTCGATTCTTAATTGAAAAATAACAATAACCAGTAAAAAAAAAATAATTAAATGAATCATAAACGAATAAACGAATCAATGAGCTTAAATTTGTATTCGATTTGTTTATAAACAAATTGAATCGAATTGACCCATTTATTAAAAGAATCTATTTTCTCAAACCCGTATTCGCTTTAAAGCGAATCAAATCAAACGAATAAATGAATCATAATCCAAATTACCACCCCTACTTAGTATAAATGAAAATCTAGTGACACACGACATTCTTGGCAGGTCAAAATATTATCTAAAGGCCTATTAAATTAGCATTTATCATTAGTGACCCATGATTTGCTTGACTCGTCATAATATTAATTAAGTGCAGTATAAATTAATAACTTTCAATAATCAGTAAAGAAAATAAAGAATTTGGAAGAATTGAGAAAATAAAAAATTAGAAATGGAAGAACATTAATTAAATACATATTAAATTATAGTTTATTATTGGTGACTCATGACTTGCTTGACAAGTCTAACATTAATGAAAAATTAGTACTCCCTCCGTCCCTTTTTTATAGGCCACATTTTTATTTTTGGAAGTCCCAAATTATAGTCATATTTCCATATTTGGAGAGAGTTAAAGGAAGAAATTTACTTATATACCCTTATTATTATTATTGGGAGTATAAATATTTGAATTAAAGTGGGATTGTGTATTGTATTAATGAGAGGTATATTAGGAAAATATTATGTTTTAATAATGTTCCCTTATTTTGTTGAAAATGACCAGCGGCCTATTAAAAAGGGACGGAGGAAGTAACTTTTATAATTAGTGAAGAAAATAAAGAGTTTGGAGTAGTCGGGAAAAAAATCATATATTGAAAGTTCGAAAAAGTGAAAAAGAGAATTTAATGACGTATGACTTACTTGATATGTTATAATTTTAATTAAAAATATTAAATGATAATGTTTGTTTTGTTACAAATTACTTGCTACACCATTTAACACATCTCATTTGTTATGTTTAAAAAAAAAAATCTGAATTTAGAAGGTTATAAATTAATAACTTTAAAAATTATAAAACCTAGAACGGGTACAAATTAATAATTTTTAATAATTATGAGAATTTAAAAAAATTACAAATTAATAACTTTCAAAAACGAAAGATTAGAGGTTTAGCCTTCCATCATTAATACACAATATAATATAGAGGAAACTATATAATCAAATTATTATAGTTTATTGATTTTTATCAATGTAAATAATAATTTGAAATCATTATAACTAAATTTAAATAATCTTAATTATTCAATTTATTTCTTAAGCATTTAATTGAACTATCCAATTATTTCTTATAGTGACTATGAATTAATCAGATGACAAATGGATTTACAGTTGTGAATTCCAATTATATTGAAATTAATATTTAAACTCTTTAATTAATAATCATATATTATTAACATTGATGTTATTCTACTAAAAACTCAAAGTTGAACTCTCATTAGTACAAATAAATGACGTTCATCGATTAAATCATTGTATATGTTTTGATCATCCACATGTATTTCATGATTAGAGTTAGGTCATAAAGTTTGTTACACCTCTAATTATATTGTTCAAGTACCGAACCAACATTTAAGGGAAATAATTATCTATTTTTTTATAAGAAGAAGTGGATTCCATTTTTATGTTAAATGTTTCCAGCTACATATTGAACTGTTGACAAAAATGAAGTTCTGAAACAAAAGACAAGATTTATTTATTGCTTCACTGCAAATTACAATTACTCAAAAGCAAAAGCAAACTGCTCTGTTTAAAGAGCTAAATGCCAAATGACTATAAAGAAAAAAAACTTAGCAACTAACTGAGCCACTAACGCCTATATCTAGCAACTAACTGAGCCACTAACCCATAAGTGCCCAAAGAATAGGACTTGAAACAATATCAATTATTCCACTATAACTGAATCCAAATAGACTCGGACAAAACAATAGACTCATCACATAAACAAAGAGACTTAATCAAATAAACCCTCGTGACTCAACATTCCTTCCCTTAAACTGAAAGATTTTCAAACATTCAGTTTAGACAACATTAGTAAAAAATATTCCTGAAACTGGTCATTCCAAAGTGCATAAACCGAGCAATTTCCGTAGCTTCTGAAATAAAGGCACTTTGATGGGTTTAGTAAATATAGCAGCAACTTGGTCTTCACTTCTGCAGAAGGTAAGATCAATGATTCCATCATTGATGAGATTTCTCGAGAAGTGATACGTCACATCTATATGTTTACTTCGCCCATGTAAAACAGGATTTTTGGAGAGCTTAATTGTTGAACTACTGTCACAATTAATTGGTGTTGGTCCTTGTTGCTTGAAATAGAGCTCTTCAAGAACTTTTCTCATCCAAATAGCTTGGCAAGCACATGAAGTTACAGCAATGAACTCAGCTTCGGTTGTTGATAGCGTGACAATTGGTTGTTTCTTTGAAGACCATGAGACAGCTCCTGAACCAATCATAAAGACATAACCTGAAGTGCTCTTTCTATCATCTTGATCTCCAACATAATCATTATCAGTAAATCCAATTAAATCTGACTTTTCTCCTTTCTTGTAAAACAACCCATAACCAGCAGTCCCTTGCAAGTATCGAAAGATTCTTTTTGCAGCTAAAAGATGTATCTCCCTTGGGCATTCCATGAACCTGCTAATAAGACTTACAACATGAATTATGTCAGGTCTCGTAGCTGTTAAATACATCAAACTCCCTACAATTTGCTTGTAGAGAGTACTATCAATCTTCTTTCCTTCAGGATTTCGAACAAGCTTTAAACCGACTTCAGTAGGTGTCCTAACAGAGTTGCAATTTTTCATTTGAAACCTGTCCAAAATGTCTTGCACATACTTCCTTTGAGAAATAAATATGCCAGCTGTAGATTGCACCACTTCAATGCCCAAAAAATAATGCATCATTCCAAGATCAGACATATCAAATTCAACCATCATAGATTTTTTTTAATTTGTCAAACATGGCACTATCATTTCCAGTGAAAATAAGATCATCAACATATAAGCAAACAATGAGCAATTTTCCTCCATCTCCAGTCTTTGTAAAAAGTGTATGCTCATATGGACATTTCTTAAATCCCTCTTTAGAAAAATAAGCATCTATACGGCTATACCAAGCACGTGGAGCTTGTTTTATCCCGTACAATGTCTTTTTGAGTTTATAAACCTTATTTTCACTTCCAAACTTCACATAACCAGGAGGTTGATCAATAAATACTTGTTCTTCCAAGTCACCATGTAAAAATGCTGATTTCACATCCAACTGGAAAATAGGCCATGAGTTTTGTGCTGCCAATGCAACCACTAGTCTGATGGTGTCATGTCTTGCAACTGGAGCAAAGACTTCTTTGTAGTCAATGCCAAACTCTTGCTTATAGCCCTTAACGACTAAGCGTGCCTTGTACTTGTCAATTTCTCCATTCTCCTTCAGTTTTGTCTTGTATACCCACTTCACACCAATGCTCTTTTGCCCTTTCGGAAGCTCTGTCAGCTCCCAAGTGTTGTTTCTTTCAATGGCTGCTATTTCTGCATCCATATCCTTCTGCCACTTTGATTCCTTGATAGCATCTTTGAAAGCTACAGGATCGCAATCTGAAAAAAGTGCAAATGTGTAAGTGGGTCTTCAGATGGATCATTCCCAGGTACCTCATAATCAGTCATCCATGCTGGCCTTTTTTTAACTCGTTGAGATCGTTTTTCATCAACAACATCAACTCGAGCTGGGCTTGGAAGGTCTTTTGCAATTGGTTGTTCCTCATTCTCAACCGGTTGTCCATTCTCCACGGGCCGTTGCCTTGCATTTTCTCCATTAAAGTCTGCCAGTATTTACTGTTTGTAAATTGTTTTCTTTCCATGTCCAGAATCTTTCTTCATCAAAAATTACATCACGACTTATGACAATTTTCTTGGTGATAGGATTGTACAATTTGTACGCTTTTGACTGCTCACTAACACCAAGAAAAATGCATTTTTCTCCTTTGTCATCAAGCTTTCTTCTATTTTGATCTGGAATATGGGCATATGCTATACAACCAAAATTTTTGAAATACTCGACAGTTGGTCTACGTCCACTCCAAGCTTCTTGCGGCGTAACATTTTGAACTGCAAGGGTGGGACTTCTGTTTAGTACATGAATACTCCAATTGACAGCTTCTGGCCAAAAACTTCTTGGAATCCCACTCCTTGCCAAGATTGACCGCACCATGTTCATGGTTGTACGATTCTTCCTTTCTGCAACGCCATTCTGCTGCGGCGTATAAGCTGTTGTAAGTTGCTTTTGAATTCCATGAGTCTCACAGAAACTTGCAAATTCATGTGAGTTGTATTCGCCACCACGATCAGTACGAATAATTTTTATTTGGCTGCCAACTTCTTTTTCAACAAGAACTTTGTAGTTTTTAAAGGCTGTAAGAGCTTCAGACTTTTCCTGTAAAAAATACACCAATGTTTTTCGGCTAAAATCATAAATGAAGGTGATCATGTATCTTTTACCTCCGTTTGAAGGTGGATTTATTGGCCCGCAAAGGTCAGAATGAACCAGCTCCAATTGCTTCTTTGCTCTCCATGATTTTCCTTGTGGGAATTGATTACGGTGTTGTTTGCTAACATCACATTCTTCGCAAACTTCAGATGAAGCAGATAATTGAGGAAGACCAGTTACCATATTTTTCTGCTGTAGAGTGTTCAATCCACAAAACTTAGGTGACCATAGCGAAAATGCCATAGCCATGCTTCATCGTTCATTTTTGCTAAGAAGCATGAATGAGTGATGTTGTATAGATAAAGCGGGAACATACGATTTGCCGTCATGTTAACATGAGCAATTAAGCCTAACTTTGCATCCTGAATTTGACATACTCCACCTTTGATAGAAATCTCGTACCCCTTCTCTTGCAGTTGACCCACACTAAGCAAGTTGGTCTTTAGATCTGGGATAAAAAGAACATTAGAGATACTGTGGGTGGAATTTTTGTTTAGTTTGAATAGTTTCCTTCCTTTTCCCATAACAGAAATCGTGGAGTTGTCACCAAACTTAACAGTGTTGCGAAAAGATTCATCCAGGTCAGAGAACGCCTTCTTATCTCCACACATATGGTTGCTGCTGCAGCCAGTGTCTAAATACCACATGTTTGGTTGAGATTCTTCCTTCACGTGACACACTATCAAAAGAGACATTTCTTCTTCTTTTTCTACAAAGTTAGTTCTTTCTTCACCTTCTCTATTCAGATTAGTTCGGCATTCAGACTTTTAGTGACCGTACCTATGACATTTGTAGCACTCCACATTGGACTTGTCTGTTGACCGCGATTTATATGTAGTCGAGTAGTTGCCACCTCATCATTTTCCTTTTCCTTGAAATTGGTTGTCTTGGTGTTGGTGTTGATTGCCACGATCATAGTTTCCTCTCCTATGCCTCTGCCTCGACCTCTACCTACCTCGTTCTATGTCTCCTCTTGTCACCAAGTGATTTTCTGTTGAGGCCTTCAAAGCTTGCTCCTCTTTCTCTTGCTGGTTAAATTTACGCTTATGAACCAACAAAGAACTTTGTAATTCGTCAATTGAAAGTTCATCAATATCATGAGATTCTTCTATGGAGCAAACAACAAAATTAAAGTTTGGTGTCATGGATCGAAGAATCTTCTCTACTATGGTCACGTCCTTTGTCTTGACCCCATGGATCCGCATCTTGTTCATGGTCGCCATTGTTCGAGAGAAATAATCTGTAACTGATTCTCCCGATTTCATTCGAAGTGTTTCGAACTCCGTACGAAGTGCTTGAAGCTGCTGCCTCTTTGCCCTTGCAGAACCTTGGTACTTCTTCTTCATGGAGTCCCAAATATGTTTCAAAGTGTCTTTGCAAAGAATGGTTTCCAAGATTGAGCGATCAATTGCTTGAAAAAGATAATTCTTTGCCTTGAGATCTTTCAACCGCGGCCCTTCTAGCTTCGTTCTTTGTGCTTGTGTCATTGTCGTACTATCTGCTAGTTCTGTAATTCCTTCACAGACGACGTGCCAATACTCCTTAGATCTTAGAAAGTTCTCCATTAACATGCTCCAATGATCATAATTACCATCAAAGCGAGGAATGGACGGTTGAACAAAGTTGTCGGTGGCCATCGTTCACTGCTGCTGCAAAAATAAAACAAAGTGAAGGAGAAAAGAAATAAAGCTGCTGCAATACGTCCTTTCGTTCTCACAAAACAAAACTCGCCCTGTTTTTGTTCTTTCAACTCACTAGCAGACACCCCACTTTGTTCTTTCTTGTTTTAACCTGGCGCTGATACCAAATGTTGACAAAAGGGAAGTTCTGAACAAAAGACAAGATTTATTTATTGCTCCACTTAAATTACAATTACTCAAAAGTAAAAGCAAACTGCTCTGTTTAAGAGCTAAATGCCAACGATATAAAGAAAAAAAACTTAGCAACTAACTGACCACTAACCCCTATATCTAGCAACTAACTGAGCCACTAACCCATAAGTGCCCAAAAATAGGACTTGAAACATATCATTATTCCACTATAACAGACTCCAATAGACTCGGACAAAACAATAGACTCATCACATAAACAAAGAGACTTAATCAAATAAACCCTCGTGACTCAACATGAACTATCCCTCAAAAGTATGAAGTTATTGATTGAAATCCATATCAATCTCACCCATGTAAATCAAAAGACATAATCCAACATTTAGAAGTTCATAAAGCGTTCATGATTGAGATTAATGCATATATGATCATCTTTTAGATATATATGAATTTCTTTATCTAACAAATTTTTTAAGGGAATTCATCTTTATTAGGGTCCGATTATTTATAATCACATTATACAAGTCACTTCCATTTACATGTCGCTATATTAATGATTTAGGATTGCATCATCGTATCAAATACTAAATATATTACAACTGTAGATAAACCAAAAATAAAATACTCCACTTTGTTTACTCACTACGAACTATTTAAGAGTACTTTTTTTAAACTCAAATCCAATTATATATGTTACATATATAATGAGTTTGAGATTACATAAATTTCTGATATTTAGTAATTTGTAAAATCTAAGCAAACAGATAAATGTAAAAACCATATCTTTATTTATTTCAACGTTTACATAATACACGCAGCTCTTAGTGTTAGGGTTGGTGCTCTGAGCGCCAATTTCTTATGTATTTCCCTGTAAATACTTTTGTATATATTTTATTAATGAATAAAATAGACAGTTTCTGTAATATAAATTATTTTATTATATGGTAAAGACGTAAATGACCATAGAGTGATTGGTTATGATACATTTGTAAAAGTGTCGCAACTGACATTGAGCGGTATCATAACAGTATCATTCTTTAACTATTCCTAGTCAAGGTTTACAATTACTTGGTCAGTAAGTAAACCCGTTGAGACCGATACGTGTCGTATATTGGAATGTTGGATTCTAATGGTTTCTCAATGAACCATGAGTCTCAGGAGACTCGTATTAACACGTAAGTGTTTATATCGGATAAACATTGAACGACTCGTCGAAGATTCTCAATAGATGGTACACCAACGTCAATAGAAATCTTCTCGGGTTGAGTGAGCATAGTGATCCTCCGACTTGAGGTACCACTGTGGATATATGAGGTATCCTCCACACTTTGATGGCAGTCACGTCACCGATCTATTTAGATCAGACCTCCGCATGTTCGTTGGGTGTGGACTGATCCTCATGATATCATGTGCGTATCAAGATAGGATCCGTCAGTTCTGTGTACAGAGTATAGATATCCATTTTGGGATTAGCGATCTATTAAATCAATGGGCCTGTGGTACGTTGTAGAAATCAGTTATAAGTGTTATTTAAGAGATTGCTAATAAAATCGTCGACGGGATTATACCTAAAGAGATTTGACGTTTATATCTATATCTCTGGGATAATTCGGATACTTGTGACGGAAGGAGTATACGTATGCAGTGACCTCAACCTGTATGGTTCAGAGATTTTATCCGTGTTCGTCATAATTTACGGGTGGGTAGATTATGGACACGAAATTTGATTTCGTGACAGATATGCTTGAACCTAGAGAGTCTCACTAATGAGATATACTCGTTGGGCACTAGGGTAACTTTTATAAATAATACTGATTATTTATAAGTCGTTTAACGGTTAAACGAAGATACACGCTTTAGAAATCTTTTGGACATTTATTAAATATCGAATTGTAATATTTGACATTTATAATTAATATATGTATTTTGATTATTAATGTAAATATAATACATATATTTTGAGATATTTGTATTTAATTATTTATTTATTCAATTGTTGAATAATTAAATTAATTAAATATTTAATATCCATTTACTTATTAAGATAAGATATTTGGCAAGTTTTAATTGGAAATTGTAGCCAATTTTGATTGGTTACACTTGGAATGATTTAATTGGGTATTTTTGGATAAACATCAAATTTTTGGATGTTTTATTACCACAAAAATTGATTAAATCAATTTCTAATTAATTAAACAAATTAAAAAAAAATGTGGCTTATAATAATTCCCCAAAAATCGGTAATTTAGGGGAAATTATTTAAGCCATTTTTTGTTTTTTGTTTTTTGTTTTTTGTTTTTCATTCTATCAACCCTAAAATCAAATACAAAAGAGAGAAAGAGAAGAAAATAAGAAAAAAAGAAGAAAAAGCTTACTATTTTTGGAAATTTGATAAGGAATTTCACACTTTTTCCTTCTTGAAAATTGTTTCTATGATCATAAGCTTCAATATGATTAGCTTAGTTTTTCCTCTACTTTCTTATGGTTGAGTTTTGATGATTGGGGTGCTTGAATGAAGATGAAAGCATGCTTGAAAATGGTTTATTAAGCTTTCTTTTGCCATTTTGATGGCAAGTTGTCATTCTAGAGTTTATTAGCCACTCATGCTAGACCTAGAATTGTTCTTGAGGTATTTCATGTTAGTGAGACTCAATTGGTGTTGTAAGAATTGAATTAAAGCTTTGAATTGGATTAATTTGGTGTTAATTTGGTTAATTTGTAAAATTGTAAAATTAGGGTTTCCAACCTTCACCAAATTTGAGGCTTTTCATATACGTGATGAGTTTTGATGTATATTTGATGTATATTAATTTTGGGAATTTTTGGATTTGATATTGGCATGTTTTGAACATAAAGGACCAAATTGTAAATTCATGAAAATTGAGGGACCATTCGGCAATTAGGGAAAAATATGTTTCTTTGAATTTCAAACTGAATTTTCATGTATTAGACATGAATAAATCATTTTGGAATTGATTTGGAATCAATTAGAATTGTATTTGACAATTTTGGAATAAAATTATTAAAATTCAAAGTTTTGGGGTAAAACGGTAATTACCCAAAAATCTGATTTTTGGGTAAAAATTTCAGTTTTTGAGTATTGAGTAATTGAAATAAATTAGTTTATTTTAATTACCCTAGAAAAATAATTGAAATCGGAAAATTTTGATTTTCCGCGATCCGTTGTGTTTACCCGAATTACTGCCCAAAACCCCAACACTTAGAACATAGACCTTAACAAGAAATCCCTTGGGAGCACTTCCAACATTGTATAAAACCAATATATATATATATATATATATATAGGAGCGAAATGGGCCTATAATGCTGGCGACCACGGCATTGTTGGGCTCGCAGTCTATAGAGAGTACGGATAACCCATGTGAGACTACTCGAAGTATAAAGGAGTTGCCACCCAGTATAAGACAATGAGAATGATTTAAAGCGCCACTAAATCCCTCGCAAGATCCGAACTTAAACTCGTTTGGGTTCAAAATAGTCTCTTACTGATGCCAGTATAATATTCAGGTTTAAAATAGGCAAAGTCATGTCTTATTATGCATAATCATGTAATGACAGTTTAAGCATATGATTGTGCAATCATTAATAATAAAGAAAAATAATGAAGCAAATTGACAAAGATAAACTTCCAGAAGAGGTACAATACTAATTAAATAGAACAAAATACATATACCAAATTTTTTTTTATTTCATTGATGTTTGGCTAGACATAGTGTATATTTGGCCTGACATTCCTTATAAATCACAATAATAGATAATACAGAAACACATGTAACAACATTAATAACTAAACATTAATGGCATAACAATATTAAAACAATAAAAAAATAATAATCAAACATAATAGAACACATTTCTCGCTGAAGCTTGGCCGGATATTCTTTGTGTAATACATGTCCAGCCTGACTTTATACAAGTCTGGCCGTATATTCATCGTGATACAAGAACATGCACTGTGCATAAACATGCATAACTCGCAGGAATAATAAAACAGAAATAAAAGACTATAAAGCTAGGCAATAATAACAAAACTGTAAATAAACAAGACATGGATATCATGATATAATTTCACACAGAGGATGTCCGCCCGAATATGTCATAAGTTTGGCTGGACATCCTTTGTGAACTAGACGTATAATTATTTCCCAGAGGTACATGAAGTTGCATCCCGAGTACAGACTATACTACCGTCCATTCAGAATTGACTATAAAATTATGTCGGAGTTTCCATTATATATACCAAAGGAAAATCATAATGACTGGATACGAGCAGTGATATGGATGAATATCTGACCAGATATTCTTTATGACTTATATATATACGACCTGACATATATCAAGTTTGACCGGATATACTACGTCAAGACAAAAATAGTTTCGCAGAAATTAAAACTTAGGGAGCCCTCAAGTCGTACCTTATATGTATTTTCCTCAAAGAACGCCTTTGAATGTTTGGGCAATTGCGGGATTGCAAGCCGGAAAGGGGAAACTCCAGGGATTTCATAGCACTCTCACTATAGTTTTTTTCTCTCGGACTCTGTTTAGCTCTCTCATTGATGAGCCCACACAAGGTTTAATTGCCTCCCCCATTTACTCATCTCATATGTTTTTTATAGGCATAAGCTTCACAAGATGATAATAACACGTTTTTTTTTTAAAAGTTAAATCCATCAGTAGTTTGGCATTATCCAACTATTTTATTGGATAACTAACAAGTGCATTCGTTACTCCACGTACCCCTGTCTGCATGCAACAGATCGATATATATCTGACCGGATATGTATTTTGAGATATATATCCAGCAGACATCAATCAGGTCCAGGGGATATTCTGCCTAGGCTTGGCTATTTTTCCGAATTCTCCAGAGTTTCTTTCCCTTCCGACATTTGACCTTGTAACTTTCCGAACTTTCAAGTGGTGTCCCTTATATGAGACTTATCATCGACCTTTCCATAAAAATACAATATCTACAACATATTTCCACTGTATTCCACCACAGTAACATCAGCTAGGATGTTAATAAAAGAGAGAATGTCAGCAAAAGGTTTAGTCTCAAATGAAAATTTCCAACAAGATTCCTTAATGAAACTGCACTTACAATGAAAGGTCTAATAATGTTACAACATCTCATATAGATAACACATGACACGAGCCTTCCCACGTAATACCTAAATAACCTCTGGAGTGTCTCAACCCCAAAGAAATTCCAATAAATTGGGAAACATGTGACCAATGGTCCTCTGGTGTACTATGAACCCACGAATGATTCATTTAGGAGACATAGAATAATAATTCTCTAGAGTAAACTAACTCCGAAATGAATTTAGTAAGTAAACCAGAAATCACTCATAAAGCCTAGATAACATTCCGTAACATCAAAGATTAGTGGAGTTTAATTACAAGCCAATTATCTTAACATGCAAATGTGCTCATCGACGTTTGGAATTAATGACATAATCACATTCCATCAAACTAAACATGCAAAAATAAAGTATGACACATCAAACATGCATTCAACGTAAAGACACCATATTTTTAAACCTCATTAATCCACAATTCATAGTGGAATTGAGGAGTTATAAAAACAAAAATGACAAACATAAGAATTGTCTTGATCAATCAGTCAGATAAAAAACACAGAAAAGAAAACATTCCTTAAACACATCATTATCAAA